>VUQG01044408.1:22908-51483 GCA_015106755.1 Etia nguti
GGGGGCCAACCCCCCCCCCCCCCCCCCACCATATTCCAAATGTTTTCATGTGGCGAAAGGTCTGAACTGCAGACTTCCCATTTCACCACCCTTTCCTCTTCTACTCACATACAAATTGTGTCTTTTTCACTAAAAAAGACACGATTTGGATGTGAGCATATGTTAAATACATACATATGTCTTTCAGCACTGATGGTGCCTTTCCAGGTGTGCAAGCTGCCAATCCAGTGCTGCCTTAGAGCTCGAAGATCACAGGTATCAAGTATCAATCTAGATTTTCAGAATCTTTTGATGAAATTATTTGCTGTAGATGATGAGACATTCAAAGTCTTTGTAATTTGCAATTCTATAATTTGTCGCTGCAGTTTTTTTGCAGGTTGGTGAACCTCTGCTCATCTTCCCGAGGAACTGTGCTTCTTTAACATGCTCTTTTTATATCATGTCTTGTTACTGACCTGTTGCCAAATGTTTCACCAGCTGTTTCTTTTAGGTACCTCATACTTTTTGAGCCTTTCATTTCCCCCATGCCAACTTTTTGGAGAGATGTTGCTGCCATCTTCTTCAAAATGAGGTAATATTTCTCGTGAAATAGTAAAACTTTTTTACTTTAAAATATGACTGTAAATTTTTAATTTACATATTAAATAAGGGCTAATGAGATTTGCAAACCATTGCATTCTGTCTTTATTTACATTGTACAAAGTGTCCCAATTTCTCATGAACTGGGTTTCCAATGAAGGGAATTATTTAAAGGAAAGACACACATATAGGCTCCCGCACTCCACCAGAGGAATACTGCAATGTCCTCTCCAACAACTGTTTCAAATAGCTTTACGACTATCAACTAGGAGCCTATTATCACTCCCTTTCCATTTCGCTAGAAGTTTTTTCACTCCATTCGATCAATTCTTCTCTCCATTTCACATCAAGACACACTCATTCTTCGCTCTTTGCTTTTTACCACCCATCTGTCTCCTTTGGCTGCTCTCTGCTCTGCTCTGGTGGAGGAAAACATAGAAAATATAGTTCCGTAATGGTTACTTTATACACTTTCCTCCTTTGCTCAGTCTATCAGATGAATCTTTTATCTTGAGACAAGGTACCAGTGCTGTCTTAAGTGTAAAAATGACTGCAGGATGTATATACGCAGTATGGGTGACACCCTCGCTTCAAGTGCTGGTAGATGTGGACTCTCAGTCTAGTGACAGAGACTGGTTTGTCTCAGCGCTATCATTAATCATATCTATCTTAACTAGATTTCCTCTGAGCTTCCCTGTGATCTAATCATGGCAAAGTACAGCCCTTTTCCTCACTCCAGTGGAAAGATATGAAGATTCAGTAATAAGTACCTCACAAGGCAGATGACCTGTGAGCCACAGACCTCATCCACCGCGTGTGGGGTGTGGTCTCATTCTCAGTGTTTACAGATAAATGTGTGAGTAATTCACAGAGAAGAGGTAGGGAATCTATGGTTTTTGAAATAAAAAGAGAGAAAAAAATTTCTAGCTACCCTTAAATGTAGAAAGTATATCTTTAATAAAGATTGTCTCCTAAAAAAATAAATTCTAAGGTGTGATCAAAAGAAGCAAAGTCTGATTAGCCTGCTGTTTTAGTTCTTGTGCCTTTTTTTCCAGAACAAAATCTCACAGCAAAATCTTTGGGCACAGCTTGGTGCCTACAGAAAAGACCTATTATTCGAGCTCATGTAATTTTATGAAACACAACTTTTAGAAGATGTAATGCTTTTTGAGTGTCTTCAGCTCCTTCCGGATGTGTGGAACCTCTCTTTTGCTTTTGCTCTTTCATTTATTGATTTGGAAGTGCTTCACAGCTTCTTGTATTCTACTCCAACTCTGTCCATGGCAGTTATTTTATTTTGCAACCTTTGCACTACATCTTCCTACCCTTTTACAACAAGCACATAGTATGCAAACTGCTTCCAAAGTGATCTCTTGTAAGGTAGTGGCCATTTGACTCTAACGTTTCCCAGAATTCCTCTCAAAGAAAATTAATTTCCACATGGAAGTTCTGGTCTCTGTGAGGTGTTTCCTGTGTGTTCCGACAGTCCCTCTCCATCCATAGAGTTCATAGGTGAATCCTGATAGCTTGGCTGTTCTTCCCTTTCTTCAATATGCACGGTAAACTGTTCATTGCTACTGGTTGTCACTTTGGGATTTCTGTCTGAAATTCCTATGAAACTCTTATTCCCCTGGGCTATAACCCAGTTAACCTCTGAGAAAAATAGATAGATGGATAAACATACATGTGTAGATGAACTGAACTGAGAAAGAAGGCAGTATACGAGGAATATAAGAGAAGGCTAGAGATGAAGGAAAGCCTGAGGACTGGAGCTGAGTTAAGAAAACTCTAATTCTTTTTCTCTGCACTCTCTCCCTCTCTCTCTCTTTGAGGGGATGAAAAGGAAAGCAGTGCTGAATGGTGAGAGAGTAGTAGAGAAGGCCAGAGAGGAAAGAGCACTGTGCTGAAAAGAGGTGAGTAGATGGAAAACTCTGTAAGCAAAAAAAAAAAGAGAGAGAGAGAGAAGGAAGAGAATGAGAGGAAGATCAGAAAGGGGGGGAAACAAAAACAGATTTGGAGGTTGGGAGGGAGGGTGAAGTAGAGTGGAAAGGTGACATTTGATGACCAGAGGCTATTTGTGGTGACATTTTCACACCTCTGCTCATCTTTAATGCCAGGACAATGTGCTCTAGCTCATTTGTCACCCGCCTTCCTAACAAGCTTGTTACTGCTTCTGCTGCTGCTTCTGCTGCCCCCAATGTGTGTGTTTGTATGCAATGAACATCTGATTTTTTTTTTCTTCTTACACTTAAATTGCCAAATCTTTTCATAGGAGAGAAGATGCTCTAACCATTAGACCAAAGGGCTATTTCACTTTTTGTAGAATGCTGTATTTCCATTTTAGGTGTTTGCTCCACCACAAAAAGAACAGACTTTAACAATTACTCTCCATCCATCCATCCATCCATCCGGGTGGCAGGTATTCCAGCCATGTAGCTCCTCCTTGGAAGTCCTAAAGTCAGATGAGTTATATAATCCATGTGGTGAGGTCTTAGTCCAGCTCAGGGTTTCCTTAAAAAGAAAGAAAACATTTTCATGCATGAAAACTGTCTAAGAAAGGCACCCAGGAGGTCTCAAATCAGTTGCTTACTACCTACTGATTATTTTTTATAAATCTATGTGTCATCGAGTTAGTTTTCCAAATCTAGATGAGCTGGCATGCTGCCGACTCCTGCTAATAAACACAATTCACAGCACTTAGTTCAACTGTTTTAAAAAAGTTATAATGTTAAAAAAAAAAGCACTCACAGTCTGGAGACACGGCACATTTTGTACTGAAGTCAACAGCATGTGTCTAAATACAGATTGAGAAATAGAACCATATGTTATCATGGATTAGTCATGTGCTCTTGTCGCTCTTGCTCATTAGGCATAGGAAGTTGTTAATGGATGTTTAAAACATACTGTTAAAAACTGTAACTGTTTAAAGATCATTCAGACAGTGAATAGGAAATAGCCTGCAACCAATTACTTTGTTTTGGCAGCACAAGAGAAGTCTATACAACACTGTGGAGGTGGCTTAAATCGACATATCGATAAATATTTAAACATTATTTTGAATCTTTCCTGATAGTCTGTGACTCTGAAAACTGCCTATCTCATCGGGCCAACGGTTTACACATTTTATAACATTTGATCAGACATAGTAGTGACGATAATGAACTGTGAAAGGCAGCAAGGCAGCTGCACGAAATGATGAAATCGCTCTTTATAGTATTTCATGTTAGGGCATGGCATCTCTTGTTAATTTGAATTGATCCTCCCAAAAGGAGTCCAGAAGCTTTGGTGAAAGAATACAGTGATTGGTAACTACCTTATACCTATCTTTTGCTAAAGAAAAATGCTGTAGTATGCAACCTTTGCAGCTGAATCACAATATATTCTTAACTCATACTGTCTCGACAAAGGCTAAATCCGTAATGTTCTCTTAACATAGCCATGAGTAGTGGGTAAAAGTAACACAATAACTTTTCATTTGATATCAATAGTTACAGTGTACATTTAATACAATTAATGATTAGGGAACAAATGCAGGATAAAAATCTGCCAAATCAAACATGAGGAGCTACTGGCTGTGGCAACCTGTTGTGAATAAGGGAAGAGCCAAAAGTAAGTTTTGTTCTACACGTCTATTAGAAATATAGATCTCTTTCGTGAAATCTGCAAGCTGCAACTCAGCTTGCATCATCTTACTGCAAGAAACCCCGTGCTAGCAATCCACACATTAGCATGTAAAAGCAAACATATTTGCTTGCACTGTATTGTGTTCCATTTTAAGTCAGAATTTTCACCAACAGTTTCATCAACAGTTGCCCCTACGTGTTTATATTGTAAAGTAAAGACCCTACAGTAATACAGAGAAAACCCCAACAATCAGATGACTCCCTATGAGCAAGCACTTGGTGACAGTGGGAAGGAAAAATTCTCTTGAAACAGGAAGAAGCCTCTGGCAGAACTAGGCTTAGGGAGAGTCAGCCATCCGTTGCAGTCAGATGGCGTTGAGGGGAAGGATACAGAAAAAAGACAAGCTGTGGAAGACAGCCAGAGACTAATAATAACTAATGATTAAAAGCAGAGTGGTTTACAAACAGAAAAAGTTAAAAAAGGGTGAGTGAAGAAGAAAAACTCCCCCAGCAGCCTAGACCTATAATATAAGTGATACGCAGGCTCTGTCTGTAAAAGTGTAAAAACAAAGAAACAAAAAAAAATCCAAGCACTGAGCTGTATTGCTGGTGGTGCATGAATGGAATCAAATCCAGATTTCTGCCATAGTGTTATGTGATGTGGGCCACCAGCTGAACTCAGTGAGCTTTAGTGGGATGGCACAAAACTTACTGGTTTGTTTTTCCTCGCTTTTTCCGACTTTACCACTAGAATATGCTCAACCCAGGAGTGATGTCACTCCCAGCACCGACCTCCGACATCCAACTTCCGAGGCAACTGGAATGCATCATTACACGGGTGGCAGATTTCTGGGAAACATAATACTTGTCCAATTTATGATCTGAATCTAAGTGTATTTTACATAAAACATGCCCTCACCAGTACACCTGTTTTTTTTTAGTGTTTTTATTTTTTATTTTTTTTATGGATGAACATTTCAAGTCTGAATGCCTGGGAAGAAATGAACAAAATTTCCATAAATGGCACACATACACACTGTATAAAACAGACTAATGACTGTCAAGGGGATACTGTGTTTTGCTTGATGCCATATTAAAACAGAATGGGCTCAGAGTAACCGGTAGCAATTGCTCTCATCCCCAGCATTTCAAGGAGTTTTGTACTTAACCCACCAGTCATCTGTGTACTGTCACTTTACAGTATACGACTCTTCCATTTGAATGTAATCAAACTCTGAAATTAGGAAATCATATATACCAAGTGACAGCAATAGCTATGTGCATCTGTGAGAATCCACAACACATTCCATAAACTAGTCTACATTTCTCCTTTTCCTTCCATTGTTCCACTACAAACTTTACCTCTAATTGTTTTATTATGTTATACTATAATGTCCTGCGAGGTGTCCATTAATGCCGCTTCAGTACAGGGTTGTCTGTCAGTCTGCAGAATCTTATTTTGCACATTAAATGTCTCTGTGCCTTCTTCCTACAGACATCACCAGCTAAAGCTTATTTACATGTTTGCAATTAAACAGATCTGTCTAATCCATGAAGAACATCTTTTAACGTTCAGCATTTTGGACATCACTGCCAAAGCGTTTTACTAATTCATTTAAGTACAGAGATGTTATGCAAACAAATTTTATTTCAATTCCGGTTTCATTCTGTTCTATGTATTAACTCGTCATAAATAAAATGCATGTCAAAACCACAAAGGGGAAAAAAACAGACTGTGTATTTTTCAGACGACTGCCGAACAAATCTGGTTTAAATGATGTCTTAATACTGTACGATGCATTGAATGTGCCATCAGTGTCATTACCAACATTATTGTTTGTGAAGTATATTTTAATTGTCTGATTGTTTAGTGATGTTCAGTCTTCATTTTGTATTTGCTAAGTACAGATTCTGTATAGGCTCATATTTATATTTAAGCGAGCTTACTTAACAGATAATTACCACCATAGTTCAACTTTGCTTGATCATATGCTTGGATTGAGAAGTAATTATAGCGAACATACAACGGAATTATAATTAATTATGACTCCATTATAAGGTGCTACGAAAGGCCAAAACTTCATCTTGCAAACATTACACCTCAAGAGCTGACCGTAAACCTGACAAAGTGGACACTGGCCAGGTCGATAAAGACTTTCTCCCTTGTAGCAGAAAGCCATATAACTGCCAAATTTGAATCTGAATGACTGCAGATCATCTGCAAGCAGAGAATTTAACAACAGGACAGGGTTTAATTGCAAGACCTTAAAATTAGGGACTTCATCATCTGCTGAAAGAATGAACTTTTAGTGTGCATCTTAAGGACATCCTCACTCTGTTTCTCTTTCTTACTCTTGTCTCTACCTTCTTACACACACACACACATGCACGCACGCACACACACATGCACGCGCGCGCGCACACACACAAACTCGCATCTGCGTGATTACAGTGTTACAATAAAGTGGTTAATTTGGTATCTGTAACCCTGCAAGTTTCTAAAATATAGTCTATAATAAGCTAAAATTCAGTGTATGTTAAAATGATTGATCTACATTTAGTTTAATATGCCATTACCAACAAAGGTTTCAAAAGTTTAAGAGCGATATGTCAAATGTTAAGGATTAGTTAAATAACTAAGTCAGTATCACATCTGTTTAAATTGTTAATGCTTTCTATGTCACAATCCTGGGTCTTTTGACCCAGCGTTTTGAGTTTTACCTTATTTTGATGTTTATGGTTATGTTTAAGTCCTTTAGGTTTTCTAAGTTCGTTCTACTATGCCTATGTTGCCGTTATAGTTCATTGTTTTTAGATTCCCCTTGTGCCTTCTACCCCTGTGTTTAAGTTTCCCTCGCCCTTTATGTGTTTCATGTCTGGGTGTCTTATGTTGTCAAGTTCGTGTTGTTGTCATGTCTGCGTTTCACGCTGTTTCCTGTTTTACTGTGAAAGTCCCTGTCCTGTGTGCAGTGTGTCTAGTTTTGCTTCCCCTTGTCTGGTTAGGTTTGATTTGTCCCAGCTGTGTTCCCACCTGTTCCCCATACTCTCATTATCTTTCTGTGTACTTAAGTCCTCTGTCCTCCTTTGTTCAGTGTCAGGTCGTCTAGTGTCTTTTGCGCCATGTCTCCATGTTCCAGGTATCTTTGTATCCACGCCGAGTTTCATGTTTAGGGTTTTTCATGTTTGTTTTTAGTTTCCCCAGTTTCGGTTGTTGTTTGCCTTACTTTGTATTTCCCCATGAGCCATATTAAACGGTTTGCTTTTTGTTAACTCAAGTTACGTTCCATGTTCCATTTTGCCTGCACTTGGGTCTACTATTCATACTTCACACAGTCAGCTACTCAGCCAGACTGTGACATTCTATGATTGTTAATGAAACACATTGATTGAAGTATTAAATTACCTTTTGACTTTAGAAATGTGAGCATTTCTCCTTGTTTTATACCAGAAAAACACTTTACATCATGTTTTATTTTATTTTGCCTTCATATTTCTTTAGTCAAGAAAAGGGAAATATTTTGGTATATTAGTAACAGAATTAGGCTAATTTTAAAATAAAGGATTTAGGTGTGGTGTCACACACAGTGTGTCAATCTGAAACAAAACATCTGCCAACCCAATGTAATAATAAGCACCGATCACAGCTGTCACTTGTCTCTCTTACACTCTTATCCCCCCTCTTATCTCTTAGAGTCTTAGCGCTTGCTGTTAGCCTCGCTTCTCCAGCCACAGTCACGCAGACCTAGAGACTCGTCAGCAACCATCTTTCAACTATTTGTTGTGAAGGGAAAATGTGTATTCCCCCACTGGTTGGTTGGAGTCGCTGGAGGTTGGCAGTTGCAGAGTGAAATTGGTCGCAAAGCCATATGTAGTGCTACACTGAAAGTCTTATTTTGTGATTGTTTTAGTTGCTAGCAGGCTGTGGTCACCTGTAGTTTGCGTGGAATATGCCGGCTGACCTGCAAATGCTCACCAGTGCTCCGAGTGGTAGTTCAATTAAGAGAGAATATTAGAAAAAATGACCATGATTTATTGATGAGCAGAATTTAGATAAAGGTGTTTGGCCGTTAGACTCCAATGGCCAGTCTCTAGCCATCAGAACCCCAGCTATCAAAGGGATTAGAGCAACCCCGGAGCCTAGATGCTGGTGGTGGTAATGAAGGTGGATTGAATGGAACTTGAGTGAAGAGAGGTGGAGATGGGGAGCAGATGGGTTGCATGAAGCCGTCTACAAAGGAAAATGACAGATGCACAGTGATGCACATTTAAAGTAGGCGGCATGAATGCCGATTGGCCTGGAGAAGCCTGGGAGAAGGTGATTGGACTAGACCAGTGATGACACAAAAAGCTTGACAGCGTGAGAAAGCGGGAGTGATCTGAAGCTTAGATTTAGCTGGCAGCACCTGGCAGCACAGATGTGAGACCATAGATCTTCCTTACTGAACTTACACATAAGCTTCATTAAAACTGTGAAAAATACAACACAAATGGAGACCGTTTGCCTTCAAAGTAAAAGTTTTGCCTTTTAAATTTGTTGGCTGTAGTGGTAAGGCGTAGGTTTTACTTTGAAGCCAGATGTTCTCAGTTCCCGGTTTACTTTGCACTTTTTCAGATTTTACTACTGCTCAACTAGTAGTTGGTGAGTAATTGCAGAAAAGTCAGCGTCTTCCATGCTAACTAAAGGTGACCAAGGCAGTCTGCTAGTGACCAGTGGTTGCTGACTGGTCTCTAGGTCTGTATGATTACAGTCTTCGGCTCTTGGGTCTCATTTTTCATATCTTTTGAAGTTTTTCTCCAGCTATTTTTAAGTGTTTGTTTTACAGAAATCGGTTTTGATTTATACTTTGTATAAATGTGTAAGCACTCTTCTAGTTTTGTTGTTGCTAAGTTATTGAAGATTTCTTTATCAAATTAAGTTTAACTTTTCATCAATGTTCATGTAAAGATTCTCTTTATTATTGAGTAGTTAAAGCCAAATAGCAAACAAACAGCCGCTTCCTGCTGAACACTGTTTGCCTGACAAATCAGCATCACCTGGCTGTGCCCTGCTAGTACCTGCTCTGTCCACTGTGTCTGCTTTATGGAGAGACGGTCCTTCCATCTTTGGCCTGCAGAGGGGTGGTTCTGAGCCAAGCCAGCCTGTGACTTATGTAAACAGACATCAACTTCAGCCACCTTATGATCCAAGTTAATGTTGCTGGCACTTTGAAGATAACATTAAAATATGAGTCTGATATAATCAGAGGTACACTGCATTAGTCTTAATAATTATCCTTTATTTAAACCTTCTGAAGTTTAATTGACTTTACTTTTTATTCCTAGGTAACCTCAGATTCAAACACACATCTTCACTTAATCACTACCTTAACATTTTATGTTGCTCTGGAAGCAGAGATATAAAAGTGTGTGTATACACATGTTCGCTGTCCCTTAAAAGTCACTATTCCTGGTAACTGTGGAAACTAAACTGTGTATGACATAAATTTTTCAATTCTACATCTTTGCTAAATAGACAGAAGAGCCTAAAATTATGTATTGGATTTCTGAAGAGGAAAACAGCGTTGGACAGGCTCCCAAAAGGCATCTCCAGTATGATTAAACTGGAGATGAAATGATTGATCAAATGATTGGCAGAAAGGGAATCAATGACACTGTTCTTCAGGCAACACTTTTGATACTTGATTACTTGATTGAAAATTTAGCAAGAGAACAGACATTGTTTTATGGATTTTTCTGTCTTTTCTTACATTTCCTGTTTTTGATGCAGTTAAATTAAAAGGCCAATAAAACCAAAAAATGCTTAATAAATAATACATTATCTGTCGTGACAGTAATGATTAGTTCTAGTGTTAATTGTAACATTAAAATAAACTCAATATAAATGGAGCTTACCCTCCTCTGTTGCTTAAGGGACATAATAAGAGGTGATGCCAAATGACTGAACAGAATATAATGCTGGTCAATATGTGTGATGCGCGCACACACACACACACACACACACACACACACACACACACACACACACATGCACGGATGAGTGCTTTAATGAATCCTGTCATTACGATGGAGGAGACACGGCTAAACCCCTGTTATTCTGCATCTCATTTTCCTCCCTTTCATGGTACTCTCGTACAACTCCACTGAATTGTAATTAATTTTCAATTAAGGACAGTAATTAAATTCATTCACTCAGTGAGGTTATATTTAGTACTTGTTTATGCTACAGAGCTGTCATAAAACATGTTTTTGCTTGAAGAACTTTGTTTCAGGTTCAAAAACTAAATAAAGATGCCATGCATATAACATGTACATGAAGGGGTGACAAGCTGAAGGAAAAAACAATATAAAGCACACTACTAAGATGCTGCTTACCAGAATGACTTCAGAGCCCTTGTGCATTGACTCTAAAACTCTGTGGAACTCTGCTGGAGGGATTAAATGGCAAACATCCCCTCATTTAGTGTATTGATGATGCTGGTGGAAAGAGCTGTCCAACACCATGGACCTAAATCCCCCACGGCGTTCAGTTGGGTTAAGATCTGGTGACTATAGAGGCCATACTATTTGATTCACATCATCTCTACTTTCATCAAATTGTTCAGTGACCCCTCGTGACCTATGGATGGAGGCAGTGTCTTCCTGGAAGAGATTCCTATTAGGATCGAAGTGTTTCATCGCAGGATTAAGGGGATCACTCAGTATTGACTTGCATTCACCCTTTTCTCTGAGGGGACGGGTAGACCCAAACGATGTCAGAATAATGATCCCTATAATAGAGCCACCTTATTCCCTCTTTGTAGGGGTCACACGTTCACCATATCATTTTTCTAAATCACATTTCTGTAGACCAGGGCCTGTAGTTTTTGCATCACTAAGCTCCCAAATGTGTATTTTTTAATAAGTTGTTGATCCACTGCAGCCATACTATAACCTGGCTCTTGTTGCTAAAACTCTGATTACGTCCTCAATTTGCATTCTCAGTTACCTGGGTAAGAGGTTTACTTCTGTTTTTCCTTAAGAATCACTTTGCTGTTTCAACTTATGAGAAACAGCCATCAAGTGTGTGCTGTCTGACCATAATTTCTGGACATGCTGACTGCAGATGTCGCTTTAGTCACTGTTCCTGTTGAAGCAGTCTTTGTTACTGAACCTCCTGTCATCTAATCCCAATCAACTTCACAGTAGCTTAGATCATTTCAGCTTGCCATTTTGATACAAATTCATAATCAGCTATACAAAATCTGTCACATTTTACACGTATCACAGAGCATGACTAGACACTCATTGCTTCATACTAATTGCAACATGCAGCAGGAGCTCCATATTCTAGTGGTTTACACATTTGCATTACAATTGAAACATCTTTGTTTTGATTCAGGGAGGAAACACAAAATTCCTTGTGGGTTGCATCTGGACCTTAAAATTAAAAAAAAAAAAAAATCTGCCAACTCAAACATGTGTCTCTAGCTGCTGTGGTGACCCTCTGTGAATAAGGGAGCAGCTGAAAGGAGCTTTAATTGTATCATCCAGTGCACCTGTGTGGAAGCTTGTTTTTTTTCTCCCCTCATTTATTCCATTTTTGCTTTAATTTGTGACCCATAGCGCCACATAAATGTTTTACTTCTTGTAGATAAAAAAAAAAGAATCACTCACAATTATTTAGCTGGATTCACAGTATAGATGCATAAAGTGACACCTGAAAGGAGCTGACAGATTGCACAACGAGAAGAGCTTCACCACAGTAAAGAAGGCCACTGCTGTGGTGAACTTTAAATTGATATTACAGTCCTCAGGGCAAAATATAAATCTCACTGGTCTCTGCTGCTGCTGCTGCTGTATTCTTCTTTTTTGTTCTCTCTTTTTTTTTTATCCGAACTCCCTACTTACAGCTGACTCTCTAGTAACAAAAAAGAAAAAAGCAGTCGACAGTGCTATAGGATATCAGGGAATAAATTGATGAAGTAGCTTCTCTAGGTTGGCCTGCTCCTTAGAGCTGATGAAGATAACAATCCGTAACAACATGGTGACTTGGAAAAGGCTGTGTGTGTGTGTGTGTGTGTGTGTGTGTGTGTAAGGGGGTGACTCAGGGAGAGATTTAGATGATGAATGAGTGACCTTGCCTAAAGAGCTACATGTCCCTCTAGTGTGGCTTGATGGAGAGGTTGCGTTGGGTCCTGCTGTGTATGTGTGTCTGCTGCTGAGTGTGCGCGTATACGTGTGTATGTGCGCATCTGTGCTTGTGTTTGTTTTCACCCCGTTTGCGCACTTAACAGATGCACGTATTTTTGCATCTGTGAGCATTCGTCACATGTATAGCTGAGCAAATGTGATTTAACCACCAGGGAGAAGGAAACACAAGTATGCAGCACATTGACTTTCTAAAAATATTCGCTTCCTCTTCAAGTGTGTTTCCAAATCTGTAGGAGATGTGAGATAAAAACATTGGTTTTATCCCACATAAACAGGCTGTGTGGGTAACAAGGTGTCAATTTACTTGTGCGACTGCAACCATGAACTTGGTACCTGTGTGGGGCACATGCTCACGCCTATATGCATGTTGTGTGTCGTGCATATGATCAGTTTTAACAACTGATATGAGACACCTCTCCTCCCCACTGAGTTTGCAGATGCCAGGTGGAGGAACAAGACGTTATTACTTCATCCAAATGTCAGAGCACAGCATGTGCATCTGGTGTGTGTGTGAGACACCCAGAGATACCGTAAGAAAATAATAATAAAAGAAAAAAGAAATCCAATAATATATTGATTCATCATTCTTGTTGGGTGGAGCATCTTTATAGATCCAGCTCACTGGAAACCAAAACCTGGAATATTTTATGTATGTGTTTACTCACAAGCTCTACTTTGGAAGATGAGTAGTGCTGCAGTGTGCCTTTATGATCCGTCAGTGCAGCACTTTCAATTTTGTTTCTCTATTATTCATTACCCTTTATCTGACGAATGTTTTAGTTAGTGTCACATCGGCTTTGTTTCTGTGCTATGACGAAGCAGAGCAGGCCAGTTCCCGGCGACATGATGAATCACAATGGGAAATATTTTAGTTGGTCACCTTTAGGCTATTGCAGTGTGACAGCAAGTCACAACTTACCAGTTCTGACACACACATTTTGCAGGCACATATGCACACCATACAAATTTCACACATAGAATGTAATCCAAGAATCCAAGAATTATATTTGCCATAGCAAATACATAGTGAGAAATACGCAATGAAATACACAAGAACAATTTATACATAATCTTAAACATGAAATTCAAATGTTGATGCTTAACTTCAGCTAATCTGCACAAAAGATATGTGTTACAGTTTTTCCTACAGTATTGGCTCCTGTCAGCTCAAGTATGATCAGAATTAAGGTGAGTAAAGTTTCAAGCATTGTCTAAATACTGGATTCAGTTATGAGTTGAAGCCCAGAATGAGATATGCTGCACTTACCTTGAACATTTTGCTAACCAGATTGGTTTACCTCCTCACCTTTTCATAGTATTGGGCATTTGTTTGCAAAGACCAAAGTTCAAATACCCCGCATATCTAACCTCATCCATCTGTGACACTGGCTGTAGTCAGTGTCAACATTCAGTGTCTTTTTTTGTACTATTCCCAGCAAATGTGGGATTTAAATATTTTAAATGATTTGCATTTAATTCTGTATTATTTACATTTTATACGGCATCCCAACTTTTTGGGAAAAAAGGGTTGTATATGCATTTTTCAATATGTTGTAGTTGAGTCAAAAATCCTGGTCAGTGGGTACAGTATCAACTTTTGTACCTTGTTTTATCTGTCTGGATATGATGAAGTCCTAAAAATGAACTAAATACTTATTACATTGTTCCCTTTGTCACCTAACTTAGAACTAGCCATTCACACACAAACATCAGCCAAATCAGGATACCTCATGTGCTCTTATGAACAGAGATGGGCAGTAACGCGTAATCCGATTACTTTTTTCAAGTAACGAGTAAAGTAAGGGATTACTATTGCAAAAAAGTAATTAAATTACTGTTACTTTGCCGTAAACGTGCAGCGTTACTGCATTACTAAAACTTGATTTTGTTTGTGAGAGCGTCTCATGACAATGGCGTATGAGCGCGCAACGTCCGTGGCAGCAACAGACATGTGTAGATCAACAATGGATAATATGGAGTGCAGGAGAGAGTATGACCGTGCAGCGTTTAAAGCGTGGAAGTACTGACCTTACTTTGAGTTCGATTCCGTAAAAAGTGACAAAACATTAGCGTCCACTGTACACTCTCGGTGGGAAGAAAATGTCTTTCTACATAGAAAAATTAAACTTCAGATCTGAGCAAGCACCTAAAACGCTGCCACGGGAATGTCAAATTCATAGAGAAACCCCCACTGACGTGACCGCTGCAGCACCGGGCAAACCTCCACCTGCCCCACTCCTGCTAAACAGGTGAAAATAGATTTAAGAGCAACAGGACTTAGTGCCGCTGAATCTTTGATCTTATTTATTTTTTGCTGTGTTTTACTTGCATCTATTTGAAAGAGTGAGTGTAAACACAAAAAAGTATTTTATTTTATATGCAGAAAATAGGTTTAAATGTTAAACGAGTTTCTTCAGGTCAAAGACTGTTGCATATAATTTAATTTTTGCTTGATGCAATGTGCATAAAGTTAAAAGATTAAAACTAATAGAACAATTTTTAAAAAGAGGCTTTTTCATTTGATTCAATTTTATATGATGGATTATGGAGAAAAAATAGAATTGGGCTGAAAGGTCTATTGTTTTATTAAGTATTCAGGTTGTGCATCATGTTTTTAAAAAGTAACTAATAAGTAGCTAATTACTTTTGAAAATAAGTAAGCAGTAAAGCAACAGGATTACTGTCTTGGAGAAGTAATCAGTAATTAGTAACTAATTACTAGTTTCAAGTAACATGACCAACACTGCTTATGAATATGCTGAATATGTTATGACAACCTAATTTTGTTCTGATTTATGCAATCTGTTTCATTTTGTATTATTCACATAATTTTATTTGATATTTATTCAATTTTACTTTTACTTTTAATCTCACCTTTCTGCTTTGTTTCTGCCTTATTGGCTTGCTTGTAATACTGTTTAAACATTTCCATTTACAACATTTGGAAGAACAACATTCTGAGTGATTTGCAGTGTAGAGTGCAAAGAACATGCTGGGAGCTCTGCCAGCAGGGAGCTGTAGTTGTCTAGTAAGGAGATGGCAAGAGTTTGGACAAGGAACTGTGCTTTTGTGAGAAATGGATCAATAGATGTTGTACAGAGTAAATTGACAGGATGGCACTTTGGCTGTGATGTTGGTCATATGAGGCTGCTGGCTGTCTAGAGTGGTATTATAGGGTTTTGGCAGTGAGAGAAGCAGAAGAGGAGCTCTGTAATAAAAAAAAAAGGTTTAAGAACAGCAAGGATGTGTCGTGGTGAGGGAACAATAGCAAGTTTTACGAAGGAGCAAGCTGGCAAAAAAAGCATTCTTTATATAAGCTTGCAGTTACTGCAGATTTGTTGAATGCACACACATGATGCGAATCTCCCATTACACCCCATCCCAAAGGTGCTCTGCTGGATTGAGATTTAGTGACTGTGGAGTCCATTCGAATACAGTGAACTCACGGCCATGTTCAAGAAAACAGTTGGAGGTGATTTGAGCTTTGTGACATGGCGCGTTATCCTGCTGGAAGCAGCCATGGGTACATTGATGAACAGACAGACATGGCCAGCAAAACTACAAAAAAGTAGGCTGTGATGTTTAAATGATGCTCATTTAGTACTAACATGTTTAAAGTCTGCCAACAAAATGTCTTGCACAGCATTACACCACCAACAGCTGAACCTGGGCAGGATGGGTCCATTTTTTCATGTTGTTCACACCAAAGTCTGACCCTACCATCTGCTGCAGCAAAAATCAAAACTCATCAGACCAGGTAACATTGTTCCAATACTTTAGAGATAAAATATTGTCTAATTTCCTTGAGCTTGTGTGAACTGTAGACTCAGTTTCCTGTTCTTATCTTACATGAGTGGCATCCAGCGTGGTCTCCTGCTGCTGTCTGCTTCAAGACTCAACATGTGAAAGTGTTCCCTAATAAAGTGTACAGTTGAGTGAGTGTATAGTGACATAGTGTATAGTTGCCCATCAAGTGGCCACTTCTGCATTTTCACAGTTCAGCATATTTATCACAATTAACATTGGATCAAATTAAGATCATATTAGGAAATGGGAAACTGGCCACTTTCATGACTACATAGTACAGGTATGTAAGTCCAATAGACATATATCTTCACCATAAACATTTACAAATTCAGGCAACTAAAAGGGTTTTTTTTTTCTATTTCTTTTTCTTATAGGATAGCTTCCCTTGAGCAGGAATACCCCTGAAACGTTCTTTGTGCAGGAAATGGGAGCATGCCCTGTTGGTTAACAGCCCACAGTTAGTAAAGAATGGAGAATGAAGTCGGCCTGAGCTCAGCTCAGAAGAGTCCATCAGTGACTTCCAGGAGTGCGGTCTAAAATGAGCTACCCCGAAGCCAGACTGCTGGAGCTCTTGAGAGCACAGGTCTTTATGCAAATGAAGCAGAGTCAGATTCCAGCAAAAGCAATGCTTACAGCCAAAGATGGTGCAACTACTTTTCTCATCTACCTATGCTCGTTGAGGCTTTAAATTTAATACCACTCCTCTATCTTCATTTATCAGATAATCAGCCATAAGCGTACTTTTAAGTGTGTTATAATTTTTTTTATTGGTCCCCTTCTGGGAAATTAGCACTTAGCCAATAGTATAACTTTTAGCCACAATAATATTGACTAATATGCTCTGATCTCCAACAAATGCTATTTTTTTAGAGTCATAATCACAGTAATTACCACAAGCAATTTTCTTAATGTTTTATCAATTAAATCAAGTGAGTCAGAGAAATTCAATGAATAGTATTTGGTGAAAATCTTATTTCTTTGAGGACATGGATAGAATTTGGCCAACTCCCAGCTGCATTACTCTTTATTATTCAGGGGCATTCATCTAGTTTATACTGTGATGCACCTTTAATTCTGTTTGACAATGGCATATTTTATATAGCTTGTACAGCAAAACAATGTGGAATAAGGATCAGTGCTGTGTGTGTGTGTGTGTGTGTGTGTGTGTTTTATATTATGTGTAACAGTAAGCAAACACGTGTGTGTGTGTCCACATGCATGCGTGTGTTTCAAACCTGCTAAAGTGCATGTAAAGTATTCATAGAATGGTGTGCTAGTGGAGGTTTGACATTGTTGCTGCCTCTGCTGGAGATAAGCCATTAATAGGGCTGTTACTGGAGGTCAGTGGGGTTCTTCACACACACACAGACCACATTACATGCTAGAGGCTGCACATTACCTACAGCTTACAGAGGTCCACAGGTTAATACCATGAAATAGAGACTCAAATTTAGAGGCACCTCACTGGCTACACACTAATGTGTTAACCCCTGCAGAGTGTGATAATTACTTAATGTGATGTACCGGTTATGGTCACTGTGTCATGTTGAGAAATGGGAGGAACTCATATAGCTGTACTGAACTGGAGTTCAAAACAATGCAGCTTTTAGTTTGATGGTCCTGAAAGGCAATCATGGAGGTACACTTAGGTGTAAATGTATCAAAAAAACACAACTATAAAAAAACAGAGTCAGCTTTTAATTGTGAATTTAAGTGACCTGGATAAATCCAGATATGCAGATTTTCTAGGGTACACATATGTATATATATATATAATCTCTCATGCTTCAGTTCACCCTATTGTTGCCAGCTTACTGACTTTGTCGTCATCTTTACTGGTGATTCTACTGTGCATGTGCTTTGTTAGAAACACATAAATGAGTAATAAAGTTAGCTGCTCCCCTAGTGAGTCTCTGACAGATGAACTTTAACTCCAAAATCTTGAACTACAGCTGATGATGGTAGTTCGTGTTCTGCAGGGCCACTCTGGCCAGCTGCCACACAAACTCAATGAAAGAGCGACCTGGCCAGTAGAACAAGATTTTCAAAGCAGTAAATTAATGGCAGATAACTTTGTTCTCTCAGATAAATAAAAAACAATAACAAGAAGCAGTGCAAAGCTCTGCCAAGGCAGCTCACTTGGGGTCAACTTGAAAGAAAGGCAGATGTGAAATGTCAAAGGTCAAATGTCAGAGGTCAAATGTGACATGATATTTGGATGCAAACTATAATGAGTTACTATAATGAATCTCCATGTATCAGAATCACTGCCTGGCAGCAGTAGAATTTTAAGGATATTTTTAAAGATAAAAGATATTTTATGAAGGTTTGATCTTATTTGACTTTGATGAAAAGGTTAAGAGGTCCAAAGTAACATTATATTTAGAATCCCTATATATCATTCCCAGTATGCCCATGTGTTGTCAACAGAAACAAAAGCAGTAAGAAACATTGTTTTAAATAGCTCTGAATAGCATATTATCACTTTGATGTTCTGTTGACCTTGAAGGAGACCTCAGAGGTCAAATGTGACATGATATTTTAAATCTTTATATGGTTATTTCTATATGTTGGGATTACATATACACAGTTGTAAGAATTATAGTTTATGAGTTATAAGGCTTATTTATCAATTTTCACCCAATAAAACTTGAAGTTGGCCTTCAAGACCTTGGTGTATATAAGCCAATTTTTAATGGATTGTTAACATGACCCCACTCTAAACCTCTACAAAGTTTTTTCAGAGTTATTCAAAACTTCTCAAGCTATATCGTGTTTATAGAAAGAACAACACACTCACACACACACGCACACAAACGCTACCAAAAACATGACCTCCTAGGTGGAATACAAGGATTTTATCAGTTTGTAACAGGATGTGGAGTCACTGCTGGTTGACAATGCAGTCCTAATTATCTATGGTTTAGTCAGTTTTTCACTGTCTGTTTAAAAAAAAAATTGATTGGGGCTTTATTAAAATATTAAAATTATATGTGAGCAGAGTGTGTATATTAGAAGCAAAAAAGATGTGATGGTGTGACACAGTGATGTCATGGATATGCTAGTTAGAGAATGGTGTAGTTCCAGCAGGCTTCAACTAATTTTTAATGAAAGACAATGGGTTTTTAAATGGGGAAGGAAACTCTTACTTTGCATTTTAATTTCATTAGCTATGATTTAATAAAATTGCTTGTGACATCTCACATCAGCTCAACATTTAGCCCATGTCATAGAAAATATTAATGTGTATCTGTATTCAGCCCAAAGGAATGATATTAGGGTATTTTTAGTGCTTTTAAATGTCAAATGGTTTAAACATTTGCCTAACAAATGAAAGATCTCTAGTTTTATCCCAGGAGGAGACACAAATCCCTTTGGGGTATCCGGCACAAAAATCTGCCAAATCAAACAACGTGGAGCTACCTGCTGTGGTGACCCCCTTGGGAATAAGGGAACCAAAAGTATTTTTTTTATCTCTATTCAGCCTAAAAAAACAAAGAAAGTGAAAAATGTCTTTGTGTCCAACAAAGGATATTCCACATAAGTACCTAGGATTGTCACTAGAACTCATAGTTAGGGTACCTAAAACTCTATCTTTTGACACAAAAATTCTGAAAACGCGACAGTGTTTTTTAGTTTTTTTTCCCCACTTTTATAGCTACTGTAGACAGCATGTGTACTGAGTAGGGTTGTCAAAAAATTCTATACTAAAAATTACCATCTGATTAAATGGTCATTTGCAATGGTATTGATGTCAGCATTGTCGCATATCATGATGCCAGCCTGTTATGGCATCACTGGGACATCGTAGGACTTGAAACGCTAGCATCATGGCAACACCTAGCACTCTGTAAAAGAACTTGTATTGTTCTTGTCTTCAGCTGGAATCTTCTGGACAAGGGATGTTAAAGCCATTTTACATTGTGATAAGTGGGCCACATACAGCCCACTTTGGTCCACCGGACCAGTTAAACTATGTGATAAATGTTTAAAATTACAGAAAACGTTCTGGTGGTTCATTGCCCACACTAGCCTCCAATTATAAAATCTAAAGTTTTTGTTAATTCACAATGTTCTGTTTTTAAAACCATTAACTCACTGTAAAAAAAACAACAACCCAAAAACAAAAAAAAACTTTAGTGTAGTGTGAATGGCAATGGTGGGATGCGATCTTTATTAGTAGGGAAAGCTGTAAAAATCTATGCACTCCTTCACACTTTCCAAAGCTATCCAGTGGCCCAGATTGGAGCTCGTGGGTCACATGTTTAATACCCCTGAATTAGATGTTTGTCAGTCAGTGGGCTGATTTTTGATCATATCAAAATTCTAAATTTGCCATTTGCTGATCTTGATATCAAAATTGGACCAAATAAGTGTATATGCTCATGTGTATGCAATCATTACAAAAGTAGCTGCAACAACAAAGCCAAATTATTTATTGATTTTAGGTCTGTTGCTATTTTTTTTTTTAACTTTTGGGCAACAGCCTTTTTATGGCTGTGGAAATATTTCTCCTGGGAGTGCACTCAGGCCTTGCTTGTTGAGGCTTAGCTCCTTAAATCTATATATAAATCTATATCTTAGATGACGGCCTGGGTTGAAATTATTACCTGTCCAAAAAAAACAACCGGCATGCTGCCAGTTGGTCCAGCATATCAACTCTATAAGTCTGTGTGAGTTTGTGAATGTGTCAGGAAGCCCTAGCGACGTCTCCCTACAGTGCTTCACTGGCAAAAGCAAGTGGGATGGCTCACTTGTGTCTAATATTTTTAATTAACTTCAAGCTTGAATGTGTGAAATTTAATATGGGAAATTAAAAGATGATAATTTCCTGCTTTGGAGCCAGTGTGCTGGCATGAATACATTACAGTAAATCAGAGCTCTGGTCTCAGAGCTTAAGACTACTGAGAAGGACAGTCATGTGTTCTTATGGCACGCTGTTCTCATGAAGCAGTCAGGGTGTAAGGTAAAGGGATGTAGAAAGCAATTAGTACTGCTTCTCTTCAATGTGGATGGCTCCAGTGGCTGTTTTGTCTTCATAAAACTGGGCTGGAAGTATATAATAAAGTAGTCATAAAAGAAAGTGGAAATAATGTTATCTGTTACAAATTAGCTCCATGCTGTCAGGGTTGTACAGTGTGTATGCCTAAAATCATTTGCTCTTGTACACTATTATATTTTCATTAAAAATGCAAGCTATAAAACACATTCAAACAGTAACATATTTATTATCCTTGCGCCTTACGTGGAATTGTGTTTGTGTGTGCGTGCACTGGAAAAACAAATGCACACAAAAAAATGCAAACATACTCAAAGACGATGAATTGTTCATACAACTGTAATTTCACATCCTAACAATTTCTAATAAAAGGCAAAAAACAGTGGCAGTCATATCAGAGAAATGTGTTCTGCATGGTCACTTTCCACCTAATTGGCTATGCTTGAGAAATTGTACACTTCCACCTACAGAACACTGCTGTAGATATCACATTATATGTGAAATATGAAATGCGGGTAATAGAAAATTTCCCTGTTGCACTACAATTAGGAATCACTCCATGGTTGACTTTACAATGTAACTATCTGATAAGTTGCCCACGGTGCCACCTTAATTTCTTTAACTGCATGCCAGTAAAATAACAGTCAAGAGAAATGGTCTGTACACTCGCCAAGCACAGTGCATATTATGGACCTTAATCCTCTGAGACTTTATTAGGGATCCAATAAAAGCTGTCACAGCGGGAACTAGCTCCTGATAGTAACGAATGGATTGTAATACACTAATAGTCATCTATAAGGGACTAGTTTGGCAGAGAACATAAAGCCTCAGGAAGTGATCCAAACAATAGTAGATGGAGCGTGTATTGTGATTGGATGTTTGCGTGCTTGTGGAACATATGCATGTGAGTACATGTTACAAAAGGATTCTGTTTAATGTATGCGGTAGATCTGGTATGAATCTCAGAAAGATGAGCGTAGCTAGTGCTAGGCCAGTTGGAAGGGTAAAAAAAACAGGCATAAAAAACGTTCAGAAATTTTTCATAGTGCATGTTTGAGGTATATTTTTAAAGTATTTATTCAACAAAATTCAGAGGGCTACATACTAAACTTAAATGAGAAAAACAAAATATCAATCCTGTCTTGCTTGATCTGATAATCAGTGTCAGCGCTGGTATCGATACTATTGACATGGTTGGATGGTTCCACCCACCTCTAGTGCACACATTTCATACATTTATAATATGTCATATGTTTGACTGATGTCTGCAGACTGTTAACCATATGCATCAAAGAAACAAAAGGCTGACAGTGAGAGAAAATTACTGATCATTCATAATAAATATGCGTTATGATTTTCATATAGCCTGCAGTGTTTACAGCTGTGTCACTTGTGCTTGAACATTTGTTTACACACATTTGTACTAGTTTTGCTGTGTTCTGCATGTGTGTTTGAGAAATTTCCCCAGGGGAGATTTTGCATTGTGTTTGTCCCTGCTGTTGGAGGCCCTTCCCTAAGGGGTGCTGCATTCATAGTGCTGGTCCCTGCTGATGGATGGAGTACTGAGAGGGTGGGGAATTCCACATTTGAGGAGTGCAGAAGCACCCAGAAACTCACATTTTGTTTGAGAATGTTTCATTACTTCTCCAGAGTCTACACAGTTTTTGCCTCTCACCAGCTTTGAAGAGAACCTGAGGTAAACTTTGTTTTTCTAGCTAATTGTATGTGTATGCATTAGATAAAGTGTATAAAAAAGAATGCATATATCCATAAATGTCTAGATGTCTTTTCACATTCTTTTAAATAAGAGTGCAGTATTATACCATCAAAAGTATTTGCACCCTTCCCGATTTCTTATTGTTTTGCATATTTGTCACACTTAAACTTATGTTTCAGATAGTCAAATGAATTTTAATATTACACAAAGATTACCTAAGTAAATAGAAAATGCAGTTTTTAATGATGATTTCATTTATTAGGGAAAACAGCTTTCCAAAACCTACCTGGCTCTAAACGAAAAAGCAATTGCCTCCTAAACCTAAAAACTGGTTGTGCCACCCTTGGCAGCAAGAACCGCAATCAATGAGTCTTTTACATCACTGTGGATTAAAAATCTGGTCTGCTCTTCTTTGCAGAATTGTTTTAATTCAGCCAAATTAAAGGGTTTTTGAGCATGAATGCCCTGTTTAAGGTCATGCCAAAGCATTTAAGACTTAATACCTTGACTAGGCCACTCCAAAACTTTCATTTTGTTTCATTCTTTTTTGAGCCATTCAGAGGTGGACTTGCTGGTATATTTCAGATCATTGTCCTTTAACTGCAGCAGGTGAGGCTTGCAGTTCTTTAGATGTTGTTTTGTGTTCTTTTGCAACCTCCTAGAAGAGCCAACATCAGTGCACTCTTGGAGTAATTTTGGTAGGCTAGTCACTCCTGTGAAGATTCACCACTTTTCCAAGTTTTCCCCATTTGTGATAAATGGCTGTCATTGCTGGAGTCCCAAAATCTTAAAAATAGCTTTTGTAACCCTTTCAGACAGATAGATGCCAATGACTTTGTTTCTCAGCTGTTTCTTTCTGATTTGTTGCTTTCTGGGATCTTTTGGTCTACTTCACTTTGTCAGACAGGTTCTATTTAAGTGATTTCTTGATTCAACAGGTTGGAAAGTAATCAGGCCTGTAAATCAGGGAATTACTTTTTCACATAGGGCCACAGGTAGGTTTGGATGGCATTTCCCCCCTAGTATTTTTTCTAATATTAAAACTTGTTTGATGATCTAAAACTTGTAAGTGTAACAAATGCAACAAAATAAGGAATCAGGAAGGGGCAAATACTTTTTCACAGCACTGCATGAAGTCAAGTCAGTTGCTCTTTGGAGAGCAATTGCTCTGTAATTTCACGTTCATTATGTATTCTTCTCCAACCATTTTTTTTTTGTAAAGATGGTACCATAATTTTATGAATTGCTCTGAAATTCATTTAGTCTTCCTATTCCCTGCTCTGTGCTGTGCATTTACCAGCCTTAATTCAACTATGAAACATGCTTCAAGTGCAAAGTCTTTGAAGTACCTCTTGGTGTTATGGACTCCACTCAGCTGTGCTTGAATATCTCCCATAAAACCATCTGAAAATGTACTTCTACTCTTGTTCTTCTGAGCACAAACCCACTCCCAGTGCACTACTGTGCATTTTAATGAACTATAATTACTATATATTTCTTATCCCCTCCATTTTTCTTTCTTTCTTTCTTTCTTTCTTTCTTTCTTTCTTTCTTTCTTTCTTTCTTTCTTTCTTTCTTTCTTTCAAACACTTACTGATTGTCTCTCCTACTCCCACATATGTTTTTTATACACTGTTGAACCTATACCATATTTCACCCTGTATACATGTGGAGTTTGTTTACATAAAACTCTCATTCACATCAGCAACTGGGAGGCATAATGATTGAGGAGAAGATGTACAGTGAATGGGGTATCTAAATGATTTAGCAGAAAAGGTGCAGGCCATGATTGTGAAGGTTAAAGCAGCAGTTTGAACACTGATTGAGGTCCTTTTTTTTGTTTGGCCTTAGGCAAATGCCTGAACCAAGTACAAACATATAATATATTTGTTTTATTAAGTGGCAAAAAAGTAACAAGTACTAATAACCACTTCAACTTTAGATTTTAGATTCCTGAAACAAATTTTCAACTTTCTCCTACTGTGGTTTGAAAAATAAAATCTGAAGCGGTGGTAACAAAGGCTAAACTAAACTAAAAAGGGTTATGATATTATGCATATTCACCAGCCACTTTATTAGGTACACCTTGCTAGTAATGGGTTGGACCCCTATTTACCAGTTGCTGCAGGTTTGCCAGCTGCACATCTCATGTAAATCTCCTGTTCCACCATCCCATCCCAAAGGTGCTCCATTTGACTGAAAATGGAGACAGTGGAGCCCATTTGAGTACACTGAACTCACCGTAATGGTCAAACAATCAGTTTAAGACTGCAGTTTAAGCTTGACATGGTATTCCATCAGATGATGGATACATGGTGGTTATAAAGAAATGGACCTGTTCAGCATCAAGGTAGGTTCAGTTAGGGTTTAACATTTAAATGTTGCTTAGCTGGTATTAAGGTGCCTGAAGTGATACAAGAAAATATCACCCACATACCACCACCTGCCTGAATCACTGATGAAAGGCAGGAAGACTCCATGCTTTCATATTGTTTTCTGGCCCCATCATCCACATGCTACAATAGAAATTGTAGACTCATTAAAACAGCTAACATTTTTCTGTCACGGTCCTGGGTCGGTGACCCCGTGTTTTGGTTTCTGTATTGTTATTAATCTTTGTTTTTATCTGGGGTTTGACTGCTATTGTGATGGTTTCTGTTTTGTATTTCTAGTTCTTAGGTTTTGGTCCCCGTACTCCGTGTCCCCTGTGTAGTTTCAAGTCCGTGTCCTTGAGCCAGTTGTATTTCCTGTTTTACTTTGAAGGTCTGTGTCTCAGGTCATGTATTCTGTTTTGCTTCCCCGTTGTCTTGTCTAATTAGGTTCAGCTGTGACCCCTCCTGTGTGTCATTTCCTTGTTACCTTGTGTGTATATTTAGTGTGTGGTTACCTCTGATCGTCATCGGAGCATCTGTGATTAGCTGATTAAATATCTGCATAAACAAGCAGTTGGATAGGTGATTCTATTAATGTGTTTATAAGTAGTAATTAGTTGTTTGACATGTATCTGTCATACAGAGTGTGTTGAAGAATTTCTACAATTAGTAAAAACACAATAGTGACAACACAAGAGGAAAGTTGTATGAATAAAAGTCATGCATTTCTTTAGTTTCATCAAAACTGACTATTCTGTGTTTAAAATAGAAAAACATATTTATATGCACGTCTAGAGGGTAGAAGAGGCTTTTTTACCTCTGTTAAACAGATCACTCCAAGCATTCGACAGGCATGACTCCAGGGTAGACTCAGTTCTACCCGGGTGGCCATCAGTGGGGTTCTGTGTTGCGTCAACATCTTGTTAAAGATGTTACTGTGCTGTTTTATTTACAAAATTCTTTGGGCCCAGAGAGATGTGGTTTTACTCCTTGTAACGTTGCTGTTTTTTGTGAATCAATTTATCTAATAGTCAGTACAAAACAATAGAGGGCCCCAAGGAGCCTGTTAATTAGGAAAGAAATTTTCTGTATTTGTTATCTCTTTTGTATTCTGCAGCATTTGACTTTCACCAACAGGAATCAGTGACCAGGGCAGTCATTCAATAATGCAACACAAGCTGTTCTAATGAAAGATATACAGAGCATATATGGAGGACTCTGGTGGAAAATGAAGAGGCAGTGAGAGGCTGAATATTATAAAAGTGGCTTAGAAACATCTTCAAAGGTGGGGTCAGGGCCTTTGATGATTCTTTTGAGTGAAAGTAAGCAAGAGAGCTTGTGGTGTTATGGGTGTTTGCTATTGCTGTTTATTGGTGCACGTAAAATGAAGTAAGCCTATATGAATTTTTGTGCATGAAGGTAGCTGTTTGTGTGTGTCAGTACTAAAAACTTTGATACATAGCTTACCATGAATTCCGTTTTATTTATATCGTCTGCAAACCGCAGCAATCAAATGACCCCCTGTGAGCGAGCACTTTTTGAAGGTGGGAAGGAAAAACTTCCTTTTAACAGGAAGACACCACCAGCAGAACCAGATTCAAGGAGGGCCAGCCATCTGCCGTGACTGGTTGGGGGAGTGAGAGGAGGGAGGAAGAGAAAAAAAAAAAGAGACCATAGGGAGACAGGACAAAATACAGACTCTGGGAGAGAAAAGACAAAAATGTAATGACATGCTGCAGTGGTATATAAACGTGTGGGGAGTGGCAGTGTGGGCCTATAACAGCATAACTACAGGATGTTTCAGGGTCACCTGATGCAGCCCTAACTATAAGCTTTACCAAAAGTAAAAGTTTTGATTTTAATCTTTAAAATAAAACGTTTTTTAAAAAATCCACACGTTGAGTCCTTAAGTGAGACAAGTTGGACCAAAAATGTTTTCAATGAAGGCGGCCAGTGACCAGTCTCACTGGAAATTTGATAGATTTGGTGGTTTGGTGATGGATGACTGAACGTAGAAGATGAAGCAGTAGGAGAGGTAACACAAAGAGGAACAATATGGAGAAGCAGACAAAGGCAGAGACAGTGGAGTAAATAGAAAAAGCTTGTTGAGTCAATATCCGTCTCCCCCATGGCTAAAGTACTCCTCTAAGACTCCAACACTGGTCTGGTTTCTCTCCTGCCTTCTTTGTTTATCTTTCTCTGCCTCTTATTTCCCTTCTTGGAGAAAATGCTTTTGTAGAGGATTTTACAATATTGGGTTTTACAGTTACTGCAGTTCACAGTTATTTTTATTACTGATAGTGAATCCATTTATTAATCTATAAAACATAAAATTAAATAAAATGATCATCCACTTTTCTTTGAGTCCAAGGTTGTGTTTTCAAATGTCTTGTTTTCCCAAACTAACCAGAAACCAAAGATATTCAGTGAAGATCAAAATGCAGGTGTCAACCAGAGCCTGACCTTCTTTCAGCTGTTATTAACTTGTAGCGGATATATCAGGTGATTTACCAGTCAATAAATGACCCACCAGTGTGCCTAAATGCCAAACATTTTAAAATGTTTTACCATTCAATAGTTTCTCACCAGGGAAGTTTTTAGTGTTTAATTTTTTTTCAGAAAAAAATAACACAGAAATAAAGAGTTTTCTAAATTTTTGTCGAGTACCGATGTGGTAAATTGGTCGATCCTTTAATTAATTGCTTAATTTCAAAATTGTATATTCTTGTTCAATTTCAGTGAGAGCAGATGAGCTATAGCTGTTCAAAGCAGACAGGAGTGGATCCTGGTGAACTCTTCTGCCATTCTTTGGACATTTGTCCTCTTTTAGTCAGTGTATTGACAAAAACATGATCCCTTGCAAACTTCCTAGCTGCAAACACTCCCTCAACTCAGGCTGAGTGATTTTTCCCCTCTGTCAGCCGGGCACCCATAAAAGAACATATTCGATGTCTGAGAAACAAAAATTGCTGCCATAAAGCAACCTTTGTTACATGCTGATGATGTTATCACCGGGCAAGCAGTGGAGGGACTGAAGTGAACTGTGGTAACCATTTACCTCTGAAACTCTCGTAAGAGATCAGGTATCATCTAAAGCCCAATAATACTAACTTGCCTCTCACGTTGTTTTACCTTTCAGACATTTGGACCCAGAGGAGTTTTGATGTGGTGTCAAAATCAGCCTTGACTGTATATTTTTTCCAGCAGCCTCTGTTCCAGATAGCAATCAAATGCATACAGACCATGGTGATGCACTAAAACAAGTTGTCACTTCGGCTCCTCTGTTTT
>VUQG01044409.1:0-14224 GCA_015106755.1 Etia nguti
TGTGATGTTTGTGTAATGTATGTATGGTCGGAAGGGTAAGATGGCGCTGGCAAGGCTGGCAGTCTTAACCCAATTTCCCTCGGGATGAATAAAGTATTATCAATCAATCAATCAATCAATTTAGACCCCTAAAGGCCTATTAGTTGTAGTAGTAGTAGTTAAACTTGAAAGGTTTAAACCTGACACTCACATTTTTGGCCCTGATCGATTGTTATGGTCTTATTAGTGGAGACTACCAGCTGGTAACATAAGTGACCTACTTTTGTAGAAGACAAGAAAATGTACACGCACGCACACGAGTACATGGTGTACCTCAAGGCTCTATTTTGGGTCCTGCCTTGTTTGCACTGTATATGTTGCCACTGGGGTCTATTTTCCCACTGTACAACTTTTCATTTCACTGGTTTGCAGGTGACTTGCAGATCTATCTGCCTTTAAAAGCAGGGACAGACTCACTTGAGCTATTATTACGCTACCCTGATGATGTTAAAAAGTGGATTTCTTAAAATTTTTAAAAATTAAATGAAAACAAAACAGAAGTTGTCATTTTTCGTAACTTCGTAATAATCACATTGACAGTCCTCTGGGCCCTTTATCACCCTATTGTAAGTCAAATGTAAAAAAACTTCGGTGTGTACCTTGATGGCCCCCTAAACTGTGTAGGTAGGTGAGCACAGTGGTCCAATCCAGCTTTTTTCAGTTGAGACAGCTAGCCAAAGTAAAACCATACCTTCCAGCTAATCTCTTTGAATGTGTTATTCATCTGTTCATTACTTGCAGACTGGACTACTGCAATTCTCTGTACTTTGGTCTGGACCAGGCATCTCTTTATCGTCTCCAGTTGATCCAAAATGCAGCTGCTTGTCTGCTAACTGACACAAAATGGAAGGAGCATATTACCCCAGTTTTGGCCTCTCTATGCTGGCTTCCTGTTCCTTACAGGATCCTACTTGTTATTAATCTCTGTCTCTCTTCCACAGCATGTCTTTTATCCTGTCTTCCTTCTCTCACCCCAACCGGTCGCAGTAGATGGCCCCGCCCCTCCCTGAGCCTGGTTCTGCCAGAGGTTTCTTCCTGTTAAAAGGGAGTTTTTCCTTCCCACTGTCGCCAAAGTGCTTACTCATAGGGGGTCATATGATTGTTGGGTTTTTCCCTCTTATGTATTATTGTAGGGTCTACCTTACAAAATAAAGCACCTTGAGGCGACTGTTGTTGTGATTTGGCTCTGTATAAATAAAATTGAATTGTATTGAATTTAAAATTTTACTTTGTGTTTTTAAATCACTTAACGCCCGAGCTGCTTCTTACCTGTCTGAGCTCCTATTTATTTATGCTGCAGAAAGAACCTTGAGGTCCAGGTCAAAACTAACCTTAACTATTCCACGGTCTAAACTTAAATCCCATGGCAACGGAGCCTTCTCTGTGGCAGGCCCTAGACTCTGGAATAGTCTTCCCTTTAATATTAGATCTGCACAAATGCTTGAACATGTTAAATCATTACTAAAGACACATTTTTATGGTTGTTGTTGTTGTTTTAGTTGTTTTAAATTGACTTATTTTCTTTCTTTCTTTCTTTTTTATATTTTATTCCATCATTGTTGTGCATTTTATTTATTTTAGTGGCATTTTACATTGTCAAGCACTTTGTGCAGCATGTGCTATATAAATAAACTTGACCTTGACCTTGATAAACAGTGCTGCAAGGATGAATTTAGAAATGAATGAATGAATGAATTTACTATAATCAGCTTGTTCTAATCAGAAAACAGTTGTGCAGCTAACCACTACAGGCTTGAACCTGTTTAGTGTAAAAAACTGCTCTTGTGTAAGGAGCCATGTGTGAAAGTGAGATATTCATTTTCTGTTATTTTCTGACATTTTCTTCTATTATGTCAAATTCACGGACAGGTGAAGCACGTGACTGAACATCACCTTAAGCTGACGACCAACAAGAGCACATGGGAAGAAGAATAGCGCTCTACTCCACAGAACACTGCGTCAGGGAGGAGTGCTACTGGGATAGAGCAGCTGCTCGCACTTTGAACTCGTTGTCAGCTTTTAGCAGTAAGGTGTGATAAACTGACTCACCTGTGGGGATTATGCAACAACTAAATGATTAATTCTCTGATATGTCTTATCTGTCTGTCCCCAATTGTGACAAATGTAAACCCCATAAGGTATGAAAGAAAAGTTACAGAGTGAGGATCTTATCTGAGCAACTTAACCACACCTATGACGTGCTGTCTTTCTCACTATGTCCAACGTTTTTTGTATTTCTCATTTCAACCTCTGTGTTGTGTAGTAATGTGTCTTAGAATAACGCTGCTAAGGTTGATTGCTCATTCTCTGGCCCCAGCTTCATATGCAATACTGTCATATTTTGACCATAAATAATAATAATAATAACCGTTTCCCATCATAAGTGTGTAAACCAGTATCATTGCAAAGCGTGCAACAAACACCATGTCCATTTCACTCATTGAAGAGCTAACGAGTGAAATGTACACAATGGACCAGCATGTCTATTGCACGCTTTGACCTTATATCAGGCGGCTGTGTCAGTCTGCTACAACTTCCATTTTAACAGGAGCTGTAGGAAGGATAATAAAACATTGTACAAGGTAATTTATGGCAATAGAATGTTGATCAGAGGAGCCATTGATTATGGCCTGAGAAGGGGCAAGCAAAAGACAGGCCCCTTCTTTAATATGACGTACAAGTGATACGACAAGTTCTTTTTACATGCTGGCACAGGATTTCTGACCTCACCCTGGTCAACAGCCCGAGCAAGACACTGTGATGGTGTCAAACATAAACTGTAACTTGTTAATAAGGCATGCTGGGAGACAGAGAGACATCTTAAGAGGTATTCAGCTTCTATAAGCTCACAAGCAGGTGAATTTCTAGTATTAGGTGAGAGAAAGCTGGAAAGGAAGAAGAAAAGGTATGCCCGACAACAAATACTGACACAAGAAAAAAGCTTTCACTGTGTTGCCAAAAGAAATACCAGAAGAAACTATACAGTCTTGACAATATGTGACAGTAAACAGAAAATAATACTTAACAGTACAAAGTCATGAAACAGGTCTGGATCTATCTCCAGTCTAACCTAAATTTATTGGCTGCTAGCATTTGGACACATTTTAGAATTAACCACTTTTCCAAACGAAGGGTAGTTCAGATTTTCATTCATTGTGACTTCAAGCTGTACATAAAACTCTAGTATTATCCTGAATATAAGAAACTGCCACGTGAATACTGAGAAACACACACCTCTTTCAGGTTCCTCTGCTCCTCCGGACTTATGAAGGAGCATCCTTTGTGGACCTGTTGAAGGCAAAAGCTGCAGATCAGACGGTCATGCTGGCTGCAGAAGAACTCCTTCAGCTTGTGGTGGTCGGAGCAGATGCGCTCCAACAGGTCCTCGACCGGCTCGCTCAGCTGGTGGGGACGGAAAATTGGGTTTTCCCGGTGAGGGCGCAGGTGCTCCTCACAGTAAGACGCCATGCAGGTGAAGCAGGTCTTCGACGCCTCTGCTTCCATGCAGGTATCACAGCGGATGATCTCCTTTTTCTTCACTTGGCTCTCATCTGCAGTCAGGTTGGGCTCGCTCTTGCTCGATCTCACTTTAAAGGTCTCCACGACGGCGGTGAGGACCGTGTTTTTCTTCAGCTCGGGTCTGGTGGCGAACACGGTCCGACACTGAGGGCAGCTGTACGACTCCTTCCAGGTGGCGAGCAGGCAGTCCTGGCAGAAGTTGTGTCCGCAGGGGATGGTCACCGGACAGTCAAAGGTGCTCAGACAGATGCTGCAGGTCAGCTCATCCTCTAGACTCATGATAGAAAACTGAGACTCGTCCACTTCGGCCATGATGGGAGTGACGTAAGTGAGCCTGCGAGGCAGAAACGAAACTTCTGTGGTTAATAACTGGCCAAACCCCTTCTGATGCAAGCTAGTTAACTCAGAGTTGTTATATACTTTAGACCCACATAAGCTAGTCAGGCAGCTAACAGTCATAAATTCCGACTGAAAAGTTACTTATGTAACAGGACTTATGACAAAGTCACCACCACTTCTGCCTGAATTTTTTTTTCATGAACGCAGATTCACCCTGAATAATGAATAAATGAATAGATGGATAAATTAACTTATTTGATATCCTGTTTTAGGGCACTGTCAAAGAAATTAAACATTAGGAAAGAAAATCAAAGGCCTTAATGTTTAATAATTTTTAACGTTTTATTGAAAACCTGTTTTTAATACAAGAAAGAAGCTATGATTACATCAGAGGCTCACACGCTAAGAGACACCCAGCTGAGTTTTAACTGATGACTTCTGTCTGTATCTCCAGCTCTTTCATGTCTTTATTTATACAGTTTTTGTTTGTTTTTTTGCCTACATATTTAAAATCTTCTAGAATACTGCTATAATAACAACAACCCTATAAGCAGAAAAAAGTTCAATGTTTAAATGATTAAAGAGATCATTAGTTATATTCATTCAAACTTTAAAAATGAAAACAATCTTGGAGGAAAAACTGGATGGTGGAAGGATAGGAAAACAAATATACGAAAAATGTTCTAAAAAGTTCTAAAAGCACACGATTTTAGATGAGGAATTTTTAAAGTACTTTTAGTTGTTAACACACAGAAACTTGAAGCCTGGAGAGGTGGAGGTATGCCCTGGAGTGGTGGAGGTATGCCCTGGAGAGGAGCGTAAAAGTTAATAGCAGCAATACAGAATACATGTGTGTGAATGAGAGGGAGACAGATGTAACAACGAAGATGCAAGGAGTCGAAATAGCGAAGGTGGATGAGTTTAAATACCTGGGGTAAACCATCTACAGCAGCGGATAGGCATAAGAGAGGTGAAGAAGAGAGTGTGGACAGGGTGAAGTGGGTGGAGATGAGTGTCAGGGTGATTGTGTTAGAATGATAAAAGCAAGAGTGAAAGGGAAAGTTTGCAAGATGGTGGTGAGACCTGGGGTGATGGGTATAGGCTGGAAACAGTGGCACTGACAAAAAAGAGGAGCTGTAGGTGGCAGAGGGGAAGATGCTAACTGGGCGTGAGCACGACCAAAGGATTAGTAATGAATACATCAGAGAGACAGCTGGGGTTGAGCATTTTGTAGTCAAAGTTAGAGAGATAAGGCTGAGATGGTTTGGACGTGTGTCAGAGGAAGGATAGTGGATATATTGGACAAAGGATGTTGGATATGGAGCTACCAGGCAGGCAAAGAATACATAACACAGGTTGAGAGCGTTTTATAATGAATAACAGGATCAATTTAACGGCAGCTTAATTAAATACATTTGAGGAGGATGCAAAGTGACAATAGACAAATAATAGTATTTAATAATATTTATCAAGGTTAGTTATGAAAATAATGACAGGAAAGGGAAAGATTGTGTTATGAAAAAGCGCATATCCAAATTGAAGATAATTCTCTAAATGTCTTAAAAATATTATTTTAAATTTGTAAAATTCACATTTACATTTATATACACTCTGCAAAAAAGCAGCTGTTGTCAGAACTTAGCCTTAATCAGCGCCATATACTCCAAAGTCTGCATCCATTACAGGGCTAAGGCAGCATTAATCAGCTGCTCTTCCTGGCAGCATCGGGTCTTACATCCGAACTAGACATAAGATGTGGGCGGGTGATGTTGATATGTGGCAGCAAAAGAGCAAATTTCTTTGACCTGCATCTTATTTCGCTTGAAGTGTCTTTAAAAGAAAAAAGGAGTCATTTCAGAATCAGAAAAACCTTTATTAGCAATAATCACTGGTTAATTTGTAATGCAGTTTTTGATTATGCAATACAGCAATTAAACAGAATACAGCACGAACACCTTAAATATAATGTACTAACGAGCACTTTTTCAAAGACAGTGAGAGCACAAGATAGTTAACCATTGAAGCACTACAGAAACACACATACTGCTACACTTCTCTATGTGATGCAAAGAACAATGAACTACAGATAAGCTGATATTCACTAATTTACACAGAAAAAATCAACACAGTCCTGGAGTCTGCTTAAACTCTGAAACATTTTAAGAGCAAAAACAGAAGCTACAGGAAGTTAAAAAAAATATTTTGATTAATTGTACACACCACTATTATGTGATTTCAACTTAAGGTAGTAAGAGTACACATGTGTCACCATGGTTCAGGAAAGGTATTGATAGTTTCTTAAACCCTTCTATGCTTTTTTTTTCCTCCACTGTGATAAGCTGATTTCACCACACAGGTTCAGAACCAGTACAACCTGTACAACCTAAAATTATACTTAGTTTATGCATTGCATGCTGATTATGTGTGAACCTTTCCTTGCTTATCAGTCAGTCGGAACAAAAGAGTCTTCTGAACCTTTTAAATATAGTAAAGTTTGTCTAATTGTCAAAAAGGACAAAGTTAGAGGAGCTGTGAACCGCAAACTTCACTGTTAAAGCACACCGAAGATGTTTGACACTTACAGTCTGTCATTTCTATAAGATGCACGTCTGACTCTTAAAGTGATCACTATATTAAACACTTTAACACCTGATGGACTGGAGCGTGCCACATCAGGAAGCCAGTCGTTGTTCTTACAGGCCGGGGTAAACTTTGCTACAGCAAATAATTTACCCCTTTGAAACTGTACGTTTTACTACATTTCCTCCACCTTTTTGCAAGCCAACAAGGTTTCCTGATAGCTCGTTAGTTTAATATGCCTACCATAGGAAAATATGTATAGCATTTTATTTCTATGGGGCATCCCATGCAAGCATGACATCCCAGGATCAAATCCAGCCCAGTATTTGATCAGCTGCAGGTAATCGGTGACTCTTTTTCCGTTATTTCCTGACTCAAACACCATTATTTAGGGCAAAATGCCATAAAAACAACCCAAATACAAAAGAGAGAAGAGAGACTTTCAGAACATGATAAAAACAGAGGAAACATGGCTTCTGTTCCCATCAGCTGAAAGAAGTGAGCATTTAGAGCTGGGTGATACGAGCTGCAGCATAGATTCTCCTATGCTGATAAAATTTCCATGACATGAATAATATACGTTGCAATACTGAGTTCTGGGGTGGTGCTTGTGCACATTAAGCAGCCAATCATATCACAGAAACATATTTTAGAAACTGACAAATGGAAGTCACTCTAGCTTCATATCAATCTTCAGATGTATTTACATATAATTTTACATATAATTTCTTTGTTTACAGTTTGGACAGATTTTAGCATTTTTGCCGTTTGCAACACACAGCTGAGGGAAATCTTTAAGGTCACCACACATTGTTCATATCATGAAAAACCGCAGCATCACCCAGTCTTAGAACCTCAAGTCCCACACTCCAAAACAAAGTTTCCAAATGCAGAATTGATATGGAAACACTATGCAAACATGTGCTTCACAGGTAGATTCACTGCTTGATCCAGCTGTAGTCACATCTGTGCTACAGTGCACGATACATAACCTGCACAGCATGCACATTACACACGCTGTATGATGTGTGTGTCCTGCAAGAACTACAGAAAAACAGGAAATAAATCAAGTCTCTGAAAAATAAAAACACCACAAGGAAACCCTGCCACCATTGAAAGTGAAATTATTGAATACATTTTTTAAAAAACCCCAAAACATATGTATGATTTTTTATCTTCTCTTGAGCTTACTGGGGGGGGAATGAAGCAATAAGTAGCCCTGATGTTTTTTTTTCTATCCTGCTTTCTCTTGACACCAAGACATTTCATTTTGACTTGATGCCGTTTTAAAAGTAAACTGTTTTTAAATACTTTTCATGAAGTGACTAGAACGCATATATGCTTCACGGTCACTAGAAAACACAGGATACAGTGCGTTATCTGCGTTTTGAGACAGCTTCATTTTAATGAATTCAGCTGCTGTATAATATCGCATCCAGCACAGATAACAAAAGTTAATAACATCAGATATGACATGCCATTAACTCTTAATATCCACTTCGGTTGTTTGCGTAACTCTGTCTACTAGTACTGTCAGACAGGACAGAGAAACCGCTGACATATATTCCTCTGATCTTACAGACGTACTTAGCAGTGTGCAGAAAGCACTACTAATCAGGACATTCACATTCTGTGTCTCAAATCGAGTATTTCTCTTCTCCCACTTGCCATTTTGAGATTGGTAAGTACAGCTACACGCGGTGCACAGTAAGTATTTGGATGCACACATGTAGCTGAATGTTTTATTACCCTCAAATACCACCAAGATATTATTACTCAGTAGCAGGACAGTGCATTAACAGCACTGATTGCAACAACAATGCTTCACTGCCTAACTTAGGCATTAACATTACGTGCTGTGGCGTTGTTTGGAGTCATCGTTATTGTAAACCGGTAGAAGGTTATGTGGGTGGTCAGAGGTTCGAAAAGTTAGAAATAGCCCCAAGATTTGGCAGCTAGAGCAACAGTTCTGATTATCGTACATCAGGAATGTCAAACTCATTTCCCACTGTGGGCCACATACAGCCGACTTTGATCTTAAGTGGGCTGGACCAATGAAACTACCTGTTCTGTCAGTATAAAGATGTTAACTCCCTAAGATGGCTTAATATAAGAAAAAGACACACAGTTTGAAAAGCTCATCTCTTTTTCTACATGATAAGGAAGTCCTGCTGACAGAAATCTGTCAACAGGACTCTGGGCTTAAAATGAAAATTAATAAAGGAAGGCTCTGATAGCTTACTGCCCAGACTGTAATTATAAAACACAAAAATGTTGTTAATTCACAGAAAATGCGTTTTTTATGTGGACCCATTGTAAAAAATAATTAAATTTCTGTAGTAGACAGTGACATTTCTTTGTGTATCAGTTACCTATGTACTTTGATGTAGCATGAATCACTATGGGGAAAGTCTATATCTCCAGCCAAAGCTGCAAAACCTATGAAAATGCAGTTAAAAGCCCAAAATGTTTAACCTTTTTCACATTTTCCAAAGCTACCCAGTGGGCCGGTTGGAGTCTTTGTTTGGCCGATTGTGGCCCCTGGGCTTCATGTTTGACACCCCTGATGTACATTAAAAGCAGTAACAGAAATCTCTTCTATGAGACAGTGATATTTAACCAGACCAAATGTCAACAAAGATGCTGATCAGTTGTGTAAAAACAACAGCTGAACAAATAGATCCCCGAGGGCAGGTATAATCGGTCCTGATGTGAAAAATATTGGGTTTCAACTTTTTGGTGTTCCAAACATTCAAAAATTGCTTCATTACTAACTAATTACTCTTTCTAATCAATCTTCTTTTTTTGTTCCTGTGTACATTTAAATAATTTTATATAACTTTATGTAGATTAAGTCTGTAATAAAGAGCGATTGATTAAAGGTGCCCTGTGGAGCTTCTAACTACTATCACCACTGTTCATTGTACTATATAATGCATAGGATTTATGATACCTTAATTTAGTTTCATGGTTATTTACCGAACCAGGTAATGAATCCAACAAGCCAACAAATGCAGCAACCAACACACATGCAGTTAAGTAGAAGGTAGCTTGTTAATAATAATAACTACCTTGTTAATTAGGTAAAGTATTTTAATAAATTAGCTTTGCAACACTTTTTTTCCTGTACTTTTAGACCTCGTGACCTCAAAAAATTTGATGAATATTCTATAGTTACATAGTGACAATAACAATTACGTGTTTACAAGAAAACTACACTGGGCACCTTTAACACAGAGCCGATTGGCTGACTGCGAACTCATTACTGCAGCTTGCACAAAGCAATGGAGGAGCCACTTGAGAAAATCCAGAAGGCTGGATAGACAGCCTCAGCGAAGGGGAACATGAAGGAGTGGAAGGGATACGCCCTGTCAGCCACGTTGTAGAACGTAGCGGTGCCAGCCTCACAATCCAACAGCACGCCTACGCGCTTTGGATTAGGATTAACAAGCACGGTCTCGCTGCTGTTATGCCAGACTGACAACTTGACATTAAACCACTCGACACACCAGGACTGGGCGTTGCGGCCCAGTCGACTGGTGGGGCCTTTGCGGTCGATACTGTTGTAAGCCAAGCCTATGCCAACGAAGTTACTGCTGCTCAGTCGCACTTCCCAGTAATGGCGCCCTGTAGAGAAACCCTTGGAGGCGAACACCTGGGAGCAAACAGCAAAGCGTTCGGGCCAGTCGGGGTAGTTTATGTGCTCGTCTGACACGGAGGCCTTAGTAAAGTCCTCAGTCAGCGCGATGCGTTTATGGGCGGTCCTTGGATTGAAGGTGAGTACTGTGCCATCTGGAAGGGACAAAAAGAAAGATCATTTCATAACAGCCACAACTGCTGTTACCACATGATGGAAGGACACCTGCTACACTTACATTTCAGTAGTTCACTTCTCTTTTCAGCTGTGCTTATGTCTGGGGGAATATCTGTAATTTCTACAATTAAAGACAAAGAAACGCGATCAGATCTAAAACAGGAGTTTTAAAACAAAAGGAACAGCCGCCCATAGACTAGTCCATTTTTGAGCTTTAAGCAACATTTAGCATAAAAAGCAAAAATCTGATGTTTACCTGGTTTCTGTTTAGGTTCAGCTGCAGGAGTACGGCCTCTGGGTTTCCCTCCAAACTCCAACAGGTTTTCCATCGAACGGTCAGTATTTTTATTTCCCATACTGTCCCCAGTGGACTGAGGATTTTTTGGTTTGGGTTCTAGAAAAACAAGTGAAGTATTTATAAAATTAAATGTGCATATATCAGATTTAAGACACAAACTCTTAAACAAAAGAGAGGCATGGACCTCAAATACATGGGAGGATTTTGTAACAGCAAAGACGGGCTTTTGTCCTGCCTCATTCAACAGTCAAACCAGGAAGCAAGTGAGCCATTTGTGCTCTTTCACCCATGTAAACGGTGATATCAGGCATATCTGCTTTTTATCCTAGTAATGATGTAGGAAAGCTCGGTTTGCCTCTGTGTGCTTAGAGGGTGAGTCAGACATATCAGCATTCTGAAATGAGCCACTAATGAAGCTGCAAACAGCTGCATGTCCACAGTAGAAAGTACAAATATTAAATTCCAAGTATACATTTTTTAAATGGTTTTTAATCAGAAATGAATGATGATTCCAAATATGTGGGAGTTTTGTTGTTGGTTTTTTTTATCCTGTTGACCAACAAATTTACGGTATGAATCTGTTCCCATTCATTTAGAGAGGAGCTTCAAATTAAGCACAGTACAAATGTGAAGCAACCATGTAGAGCAGCCATTCCCAAAGTCAAGAGTTCTGCAGCAAACTTAAAAACAAGAAAAAATCCCATCGGGCCCACCCAATGTAAATCTTCACTCTGATCAAAATAGAAGGGAAAAAGATGTATTTACTAAAAAAATGTTATCACCCCCCCCCCAAAAAAAACCCAAAACATAAACAACACAGGCTGTTGGCTATAAATTGATAATGCCACCCAGTAATATGCAAAGTGTAAAGGTCAATGTGTGACCCAAGTGCCACTGGGTCACACATTGCAAGGTCAATGTTTCTATTGTGGTGATGTAAAGGAATACATCTTTAATGGCTATTGCCTGATCCATACCAGAAACCCATTTCTATGCAATAAAAGCGCTTCTTCCTGTCATTGCCTTTCACAGTAAGAGAGTTTAACAGCCCTCTGTGCTGACTGCAAATCACAGAAGTCAAAACAAATTACAACAGAATTTAGGATTACAATAAAATTTATTTTTAGTCTTATTCGATATGAATAAGATTCATAAACATTTTGCTTGTTTTTGAGTGAGTCCCTGTGCCAATGAAAGATTACATTTTTCCTTATCCAACACTGCACTGAAGTGAATTAACTAAATATTCTGAACTATTTGTTAAATTACAAATAATGCATGAATATAAAATGTTTGAATAATTTATCATTATTAATGGTGGTATTGTAAAAGTCACACATCAGTAAATGCAGACGCTAAAGTCATTTCCTGTATACATGTAGTTCATTAAAAAAAAAATAGGAACACTTCATGAACTGAATGACCACACAACTAAAATAATGAAAAATCTCCACAAACATATCGTTATGTGTTCAGTGTAGGCAATACAGTTGAACCACAAGAAAGGGCAACACAAAATGAAAATATAAAGCTGTTTCATACTTGGAGTCTTTTTCTTCTGGCCTGTTTTGGCCTGAGGACCTGGACTGTGAGACCTGGGGAGTTTAGGGTGACCTGGAGTGGACTCCATCTCTGAAGAAGCAGTAAATAAAAGAAAAGACATTTATGCTTGACCTGTTATAAAAATCTTGTTTTATAAACCTGGTACTGGACAGATGAATTGACTTACCATATTCCAATAAATATCCGGAGCTCACTGTAGACCTCGCAGCTGAACCTGATTTTTCAATGGAAAGCATGAACATGGCGTCATTACAGTACTGACTCTTCAGCAACACTTAATGAATTCAACCTCGACCACAAAATGCGGTATCAATTTGAGTATTTTCAAAATATACTGTTCAAAAAAATTAAGAGAACACCTGAACAATCTTAACTGACTTGATAGTTGGTGTGATTTTTTTTAATCCAGCCCTCAGCAAAGATGTTCAACTTGAAATTTTCCTTCAACAAGATCCAATAAACGATTTAAGTGTTCCCTTAATTTTTTGAGCAGTTTGATTGGAATCCTGTTTTCATCGGTCCCCACATGAAACAACTCACCAGCTGCCAAAATATCAGGGTTAACTTCTGCAAAAAAATTGGACACTATCTTCACTAAACTTTCTTAATGAACCTTCAACTTTAAAGCTTAACAAATGTGTCTATGCGCTCACCTGGTGTATTTAATGGTAGTCGGCCCTCAACGGGCTGTTTGAAGATCTCCGTCAGATGCTCCTTCAGGGCAGCAGCAAAGGCCTGTGATGCCAAAACCTTCTTGGAGTCCAGGCTGATTTTAGGGGAGTAAGGCTCAAAGTTAATAGCTTGGGGGAGGTTAAATGGTGCCTGAGAAGAGAGGAACACAATGTTGTCTGCTCAGTCAAGATAATTATATCCCCTTTTACAAAATGTAATGAACTACTATGTAATGTAATACATTTGTAATAAACAAACAAATCTATGTGTACATGTGTGGAAGGGGGTTTTTTTGTAATGGTTGTGTCCCATGAGTTAAAATATCCCTCTAACACACAATCCTAAAATCAGAAATCACATCTCTGTTAGAGATTTCTATGTAAATAGAACAACAGTTGTTTAGAATTCAATTATATTTTACTTATATAGCGCCAAATCCCAAAGCCTCAAGGGGCTTTATGTTGTAACATAAAGACCCTACAATAATACAGAGCAACCCCCAACAATCAGACGACCCCCTATGAGCAGGCACATGGTGACAGTGGGAAGAAAACACTCCTTTTTAAACAGGGAGAAACCTCCAGCAGAACCAGGCTCAGGTAGGGGCAGCCATCTTCCCCAAACAATACTATTTACATGCAATATATTGATTAGACATTGCTGATGATGCCTAGCAAGAGGAGACTCCTCTGACTTTAAAAAAAAGTTTGGTTCTAAATGCTTTACTCATGATTGTATGACCTCATTTGATAGTTTTGAGTCTTGCTGAATAAAACATATATGTAGAGTGTTTTATTTATATAGCACCAAATCAAAAAACATTTGCCTCTATGTGCTTTATATTGTAAGGTTTAGACACTAAAATAAAGCAGAGTAAACTCCAACAATTTGGTGACTGTGGGAAGGTAAAACTCCCTTACAACAGGAAGAACCCTACGCCAGAAGCAGGCTCAAGGAGGGCCAACTATCTGCCCTGACTGGTTTGGGCTTTTATTATTTTGGGTGGCTACATTTCTCTCTGAGTATATTAGATGCATATGGTTGTTTTTGTTTGGAACAGCAAAGAGACGTAAGCCAAATGCCATCCTTTTTAAAGGTAGTTGCCCCTCAAGTTTAAATGGTCTGCTGCCAACTCTGAACCTAAGCCCAGTCACCTAGGGTTTTGTACCCAAACCTAGCTTACGAAACTCAATTACATGTGACCCAACAGTTTAACCTGACTTTCAACACGTTGGGTGTGGTGTCCAACCCCAACCAACAATGGCATTTAAAGCCAACCCAGCAGTTTGGCCTAACCTTTGTTGAGTTTGTTGAGCAGCTTTGTTGAGTGGTGTGAGCTAAACCACCTACAACTTAACATCACAAAGACAAAAGAACTGATTATGGACTTTAGGAAGCAT
>VUQG01044410.1:0-17577 GCA_015106755.1 Etia nguti
CACACACACACACACACACACACACACACACACACACACACACACACAGCCAGTTCTTTTTTTAATGTTATTTATTACATTCTGTACACTTCATCAGCTAATGGATGAGAAATCTCTTGCTCCTGGTTTAATCCACATTTCAGACCACACAGAATACTTTAAATGCATCAAATTACATCCTGAACCTTTATTTTTTTTTTTTAGAACCACTCACAAGTGTGTGTGTGTGTGTGTGTCTGTGTGTGTGTGTGCGTATAATCAAACAACTTATCAATCTGTGTGTAAAGCAGAAACAAATAAGGAGAAGTTATACTCTAACAGAAACAGAAATATCAATCCATTTAAAAATGAACGTCTTTAATTCGGAGCATTGCCTAGATAAGAAGGCTGGGTGTGTGGCGCATGGTTTGCTTGATGCTACATCACAGGCACAGACAGGCTTTCACACATTCCTCCACGGAGAAGATAAAACAACAAAGGGGATGTGCAGGAATGGGTGACGGTGGATGTTTGCCTCACCTCGAATGGGATCCTCTTGTTCTGCCCGGTCTCACTGAAGGCATGGGCGAGGAGAAAGACATCATCTACTCCAACTCCCAGAGCCAAAAAGGGAAGCACCTGTGGCACACGAACCCACAAACTTAATGAGCTCCTGCATGGTTTTACCTCAGAGGTTTGCTATTCTAGGGGTAGCAACAACTGAATATTATATAGATATAGATACACACCCATGCAATATTTTTCAAATTCTCGTGCTAAGCTAAATTAAAATGAAGCATTAAAACCTGTCTCCAGTGTCCAATAATATCTACTACATTATCTTGTGTACATTATTCTGCTGGTGTTGACCTATTTCAATTAGGTAATTTTTAAAGGAGCTTCTTTCATTATATAAAAATCTAATTTTAAGTCTAGCAGAGACTTGAACTCAAGTCCACTAGCAGCTGCTGTGTTGACCTTTACTCCATTGGGTCCAGTGGCATGTGTGTGAGTTACCTGCGTAGTGGCAGCATTGAAGGAAATGCCCAGGAGGGAGCAGAGGCCCAAACCAGCTGCCACTGACAGCGTCACCAGGAGGACACCTGCCAGCCCTACAGCCCCCTGAGACTTGGCACAGTCCCATCGCAGCATGGTCAGACATGCATAGGCCAGCTAGGCACAAACAGCAAGTAAACCATTAATCAATCACCCTTTTGTGTGTAAGTCCCTTTTTAGTTTCAAGCAAAGCAGAGAAAAACCAATTAAAATTTGCCTTTGCTCTAGTCTTACCATCAGCAGGTACCCGCTGGCCACACGGATAACACTTATGTCAGAAAAAGACTTGAGAATATCTTCCAGAGTGGTGGTTGTGAAAGATAAGACCTTCTGAGACGAGTTTGCCGAAACACTGTGCTGCACCGCCTGAAGACAAGACAAAAGTAAATAAAGAGGAAGAAGACAGGGAAAAAAACTCTCTAAAAAAACTTCAAATAAGATCAAATATCCTATATGTACACTACTATAGAAATAAATTAGAAATAATAAAATAGGTGACTTATAAATTAACTCTTAATGCAGCACCAGTAGCTCCATCAACATTTAAATCTGGTTTACTGACCAGTAAAGCATTTACTGGTCAGGAACTTTGCAACAAGCTAATAAGATTTAAGATTTAAATACAATTAAATCTGATTTTAGCAGAACAGATAATTAACCAACCTTGTTTCTACCACTTACTCAGTAGTATCTAAAATGCACATTTCTGAAAAAAGGAAATTAATTTTCAGTGATTTAGTGCAAGCTGCACATCAGATAACAGCGAAACTGTGCTCACTGTCTCTCTTTTATGTAATATAATACTTTCCCTGGGTTTAAATTAACTAAATATTACAGGTTGTCTCTTAAAAAAAAGCCTTGAATCAGGAGGCTCTGCAGACAGTATCATGACCTATTCCCTCGCTCTCTCTTACTATCTCAGGACAGACAGATGGCTTCGGCATTGAACTGCTGTTACTGCTCAGTGGGGAGCAATGATGGCTGACACACATTAAGAAACACGCTCTAGATCACACACACACTCGCACCCACATGTAAACTTCCACATGTGTCTCACACATACCGACAGACGTGCATATTGTTGCAGACACGCCTAAACGTGAATAATACAAATCAAGAACACAATTTTTGGCATATCTTTTCATTGTGAAGCTTGCTCTTCATAAAAAATAAAACTATGCATTTAAATATATGATCACATTTTTTTTTTTTTTTTAAATCTGTGATAAATAAATGACACACACACACACACGCACATTCATACACACAAGGTCACACCATGTGGAACAGAGGTTGGGGCCCCCAAAACAAAGACCAGATGATGTCACACATGAGCCACCAATGGGGCCACAGCTGGGAAAGCGATTTTGCGTGAAGTTGTGAGTGTGTGTTCATGTGTGTTTGTGTGTAAGTTTAAGGGGGAGAACGAGGGAGAGAGAGCAAGAAAAAGAGAGATATCCAGCACTCACTTAATGTATTCCAGACATGCTCACCCTGTTGCTCTATTGCCCCTCTCTACTCATGAGTGAAAGGAAAACTTTAGTCCTTTACCACACACCAACAGTGCTTTTAGCATCTATCAGGGGCCCCGGATTTGGATGGGGCCATCCCATGTTCACCTGTATCCGGTCAGTGATTTACAGTGTGGATATAGAGGACTTAGAGAAAAGAGTAGCGAAATTTACCCTTTCTTTCTCTCTTTTTCTGAATTTTTCTCGTTCTCATTTCTAAATTTTCTGGCCCTTACCTCAGAGTACCGCCTCTGCCAGGCTTCAAGTATAGCTGCAGCCTTTTCTTCATTCCAGTTGATGTGGGAAACCTCATCGTAGCCCCGAAAGTGCTCAAACATCTGCTTGGGAGTCATCAGCTGGAACATGGTCTGCAAGGCCTGGGCACTGGAAGGGAGTTAAGGGGGAAGGTGGCAGAGAGAGAATGAGGGAGGGGAAGGAAAACATGGAAAGGATGAGAGAACAAAAGGAAGGAGGTCAAGACTTCAGTGAGAACATCCCATCTAGAAAGGAAGCTCACGTGGGGTGATGAGCAGGCTCTCTGGATTGTGCGAAATAATAACAAAATCAAAACTTGGATTTGCAAAGTTTTAAGCCCGCCAATCAATATCGCTCTTTGATTCACAGCGATGTCTAACACTCCATAAATAAAAAGTAAAAATAGATTAGGTGTTCATCAAAATAATGGTCCCTCAAAAGCATCAAACCAATAGGGAGATGAGAGTATAAGAGGAAATCATCCCAGGAACTCCATTTTTCAGTTTAATCTCTAATCCCAGAACAAAGAATGTGTTAATTTAAGCAGTAAAAGGGGAAGAAAAATGAAACAAAACCAAAGTCACATTGCCTGGAGCACATTGGATATCAGTCATCATAAACAATGATGTGCTAAGCACATGTGCTGTCTGAGCAAATACTGTTCCATCTGATGTGACTATTGAGCCCAGATGCCCTCAGCCGTGAGACATGCGTCATTTCTTAAACCACACAAACTCCCTGTCATTACGTGAGCAGCTCTGAAGAACGCAAAGTGACATATATGGCATAAAATGGCCCAAAACTCACTGACCCAAACACTACGCCACAAAGCTAAACTGAATTAAAAACCTGAAAGAGAGGCCAAGTTGTTTTAGCTTAAATGTGCACTGTGGACCACTAGGTAGGCAGTATAGCCATATATATATATACAGCCAGAAACTACTAATATCAATATCTCAAAATCATATACAAACCCAACGAGAGGAAATTAAATAAGGATCATTTAATTGTGTATTTACATATTTCCTCACGTGCACCCTCTCCCTTAAGTCCAGCAAGCTCTCCTTCAGCCCTTCTTCGGGTTGCTGATCATGAGGACCACGACATCGAGTGTAATGAAAAATGCACACTGCTAATGGGGTGATACATTATGAAGGTAATAAAGTAATATAGCTGATTAGGTCATAATAAATGACTCTGGACCAGAGTGCAGCTTTTTAACAGTAGTCTACTGAGTGGATTTATTTTCAAATCATAAAATTATATAAACCAAAGCAGAAGACATTTGCCCGTCTCTATGAATATGTGCTCTGTAATATGGTGATAATCACAGTAATGGTGGCAGTTAGTAAACAAGGTGAAGAAGCTGAGTGCCAGCAGTAACAGCCCAACAGAGAGAGCAGCCATACTACACATATTCACTCACACACACAGACACACACAAGCAGGCAGGCACGCACAGACACTCTAATGACCCAACCTTGCCAGGAAAAAACACAACCACAAAACACAAACAACGCACCCCACTGTACTCCGTGACCAGTATGTGTGTTAATGTGTGTGCGTGTGAGTTTGTCTTTGAGCATGCATGTATGCATACACCAAAAGTGCATTTTAGCCTTAAAGTACAAGGTCCACAAGCAAAAGATTGGGTGATTTGTGCAGCTGTCTGCTGTTGAAGAAACCTTCTTATTGGAAAATAAATACATTTTTGATTTCTATACAAATTTCATGCTTTCTACTTACATAAACATTACACAAAAAGCGCCAGACTTTAATTTGTTCCCTTGTCATGTGTTGAGCTTGTATGTTGTCGGATGGCATACTACCTAATCTTTAGGTTTTTACCTGATTCTTGTGCTGGAATTAAGTCCATGTATCCCTGTATATTTGGACAATCTAGCCAGGCAATACATCACTCTGTGCATACACATGTGTGTGTGAGTGGGTAGTGTCCAAGCAGAGCAGCCAGAGCTGAGCAGGAACAGCTGGAGCTCTAAGATTTCACTGGAATTTGCTAATGACTGCAAGATTTATAGCACACAGCACACACGCAAATGTGCACGTGCTGCTTCGGTGCATAAGAGAACAAAAAACACACAGTCTGTCCAGAATACGCACTGTCACGATTACTACAGTGTTTACGAAGGCGCAAGTTCGGTTATGTTACCTGAGCAGGGGTCCACTGCCGTTCTTGGTGGTCCCTCCAACAATCAGTTCCTCCTGCCAGTGCATGTACTTCCTGGCCAGACCATGGCAGCCTCCACTCAGAGCCCGTGCCACATCGAATGGCTGGAGCAATAAAAGCAAGAAGCGAGAAAATAACTGTCAACAACTAATCTCAAACTACACACTTTACGTTTGACTGAAACATATATATATACCCCACACTTATTCAAATATTCTGAGCCAAAAGCTTGAGGCTTGATGCTTGCCCACCTTAGTCGAGTTCTTATTGGGCGCGGTGCGGGGGCAGTCGGGATCGGCAGGGTTCAGGCAGGGTCTATCCATGTAGCCGTGCCCAATGTCCGCTTTTTCTAACATCTCCTCAAAGTTTTCCACGTGGTAGTTTAGCTGTTGCAACTCCTCAAGGAACTCCTTAGGGTCAAAATTGGTCCACTGCATAGGTTCTTTACCTCTGCAAAGGTAAAAGGCAAATGTTAGTGTGCTTTTATGATGCTAGGTTTCTGTTCCTAAGAATAGCTGTATTTGGATCCCCAAAAAGTGAAATTTTATAGTCAAATGATGATGTTAATGTTATCTAAGCCATCCACTGTATCCATTAAAGTTGACAGACCAACACTAGATTCAACTTCTGGCCTATCTGGATGATTGCTTTGTTTGTTATGCCTACAGATTACCTTACACCTGTTTGAATGAAAGGTTTTGTTTTATGTTCTTAAACATCAACTGCCCAAAACGTTTTATTTATCATTCCAGGGAATAAAACCACAAAAAGATAAAAAGTTCAAGATTACATTTTACCTGACGAAAACAGGCACAATTCTGATAATGACAACTAATCTCTTTCTTGCTAGGTAATAAGTGGCAATAATTTCCCATCATGCAATAGCTGAGCTCCTGCTCCAACCCAGACCTCGTCCCTCTATGCTCTCTTTTCCTCACACATTCCAATCTCTCTGTTTCTCTCTGCCATTCAGACGACATTGTATGTGCTTAACCAGGCTTGGGTTATTATTCCCAGCCTCCCAACCAGAACATAGTAAAAACCTTATTTACCATCTAAGTCCAGACACACACACACACACACTCACACAGATAGACACACATTTGCGCACTCTGATGATGGTGACTCAAGCTGATACACCTTTACACATCGACAGAAACGCATGTATGCACTGATGAAGACGACGCACAATATGGGCATGCGTAAACACATGCAGAGGTAAAGGTCTGCTGAGTATTACTGTAGCAGCAGGCCATTAGCAACAGAACAGCCAGACAATGGTGTGAGGCCCAGGGCTCGAGAGAAACCATCGCCAGCGATACGCATGCCAGCAACCACTACAATAGAGCCTTCAGAGGGGACGAGTTCAGGACACACACACACACATACATACACACACTTGTTTCTCTGTGGTGTCTCTTTAGATGGGTTGAGTGTATTAGAGCTGCCGCTTATAAAAGGGGCTAATGCAAGATCCAAAGATTGACATCTCTTCTCATCTCCTTCTCATTATCACATTGCCACTGCTAACATACTGTATACACTACCGTTATGAGCTGAGCTCAGCACTTTAGGTCTTATTGTCCCAACATCATCTGAATCAGTTTGCCAACTAGCCTCACAGTAAATAAAGCTATTATGTGAGCCCAATTAGGATTTGATCATTTGGCCATAAGCTTGGAAGAGATTGGTCGATCCAATGATATGTAGTAATGATCACATCACAAATGCAGATTCTGTCTAGTCAAAAAGAGCTTTTAAGTACTTACGGGAGATAGACTGTTCCAGACTGGAGCTTAGCCCCCTCCCAGAAACAGTCCAAAGGTGTGATGATGAGGCAAGGGTGTAGCCTTTCTATGATCTAAATGGTTGAGCAAATAATAGAATTGACAAACTCTGCCGAAGTAGCAACAATACAGAGATACAAAGTGAAAAACGCAAATCTATACACACTGTGCTGCTTGTGTCTCACCTGATTCAGGTAATGTGTTTCTGTGACTACTTCCCCTGATTTGTAGCATAAGTCTTCTAATTTCCATTGTCTGAAAAGGAGAACAAAACACAAGAAGTCACTTGGATGAGTGACGAAACGTTTCTCCCACTGAGAACGCTACGTCCAGAACAACAGTTTGACTTTTTCATCACCACTTAACACCACGAGTGCACCCAGGATCAACTGAACAAGGAATAATAAAAAATATGTCCTTCATCATTATGAATTTCTTTGTGTTTGTACACACAGAATAATTGCTATATCTCATCATGTACAGCAATGCATTCACTCAGAGATTACTACTTGAGGTGCATCGATATTCTTAATTGATTACGATCTTTTGTTTTGTTCTTTTCTGCTGATTCCAGTTTTGGCCGATATGATTTTGTTTAATAAGCACAAGAGTTGATAGCATACAGAAAAAAGTTTGCGCATATGCACCAGGTTACAGCACCTTTCATCACTCCCACTCAGACATATCTCAAAATAATTTGTTCCAGCTTGTAGGATAGAGCTTTTTTCATGAAGTGAAAATGTATTGCAGTATATCCCACTTCATCTTGCATGTTTTAGATTTTTACACAGTTCTGCAATTACGCCTCCAAATGCTAGTTTGCAGGAGGGTTACTCCACTGCTGCGATCAGCTTATTCATTTACTTCCAACAGTGTTGACTAAGCTGAGCACATCGTGTCAGCGTTGGAGCTGACAAATGTTGACTGAAACACAAGAGAGTTTATACATGGACTGGTAGAGCTATAACAGGGCTACACTCACAGATTACTGGCCACTGTGTTAGAATTAAAAGGAAGCCAAATACAGTTATAGACTGACATTTATTAGAAGAAATAACTGCAAAACCACAGTTCATCTGGAGAGGTGCATTTCAAGTTGGAATGAGATATACCCTAGGCTGGCTGGCTGGTAACAGGTCGTGGCTGACTGATCAGTGCATTGGTATAAAAAATTAGCATAAGCTTTTGATATTTGATTGGACTAAAGATATTAAACTGGAATTAACTTGTCCAGAATTGGTAAAACATGATCCTTAAATACAGAATGACAAGAGGCAAGACTCGAACAGAGGCAGTTATGGAATAGTAGGTTACCTGTTATAAAGGTAAACATGAACTCTGCTGGCTCGGATAGCTGACTCCAGGTGCTGCAGGAGCGCCTCCACAGTTAGAACATTGGCTCCCTCCTCCCGCGGCGTCTGGATCATCAGCTGAGGGTTAAACATGGCCTCCTCGCCTATCTTCTGTCTTGTATACTTGAGTTCCTGGTTCACACGCCCGCCAACTGGACAAAGAAGATTGAAGTTACATATTTAAGGCCTGTGTGAAAACATCTAGATCATTATTGCATTTGATTCACAATATCTTATTTAGCACAGTTAAAGGTTAAGAAAACTTGCACGTAAGGGTTAGGGGCCAGAATTGTGCTGGCTTTGAATATGTGCTTAAAAAGTTTGTGTTTTTCTGACACAAAGGCACAAATATCTGCAAAATATAGACACAGTAAAAGTTAAAACACTGACTTCCCTTCTGGTTCATGTAAAACAGGAGTACAGCTTTCTAGAAAACATCACACTACTACCAGATCCATTCAATAATGCATACTTTTTTGATTTTAATGCATGATTTTGCTCTAAACTACAAGATAATAATAATGAGCCTTTAACACAGGACATCTTGCACACACACAAACAGCACGGTGTGCTATAAAGTCTGCGACTCACACAAGTGATCCCCTGCTCGTTCTGCAAAGCAGACCCAAAGACATCACAGTCTGTGACATTATCTGATTTGTATCTTAAATAAAAGCACTTTCCTCACAGTGAGCCTGTAACACTACAATGGCAAACATCCCAAGTCCTTTGAATCCACAAGAGCAGCATCACCTCAACAAATCCACATTTCACAAACAGCTCAGTGTTTCTCCTCAAATTTGCTAACTTGTCAGCAGCGCCAAAACACGTTGTCTGCATGTGTGTGTGACACTAGTGTGTGTGTGTTTGATAGAGAGAGGCTGTCTTCCAGGCTTTGCTCCCAGTATCGTGGTGAGACTAAGCCCTGTGCGTGCGCTCTGAGCCCTGAGCTAGCCTGAGCTACAAAAGCAGCCTTTCAGACCCTTTAGCTGCCCAGCTCCACCCCAGTACATCCAAGGAAAGTCTGGCAAAGTCTCCCTCACAAATACACACGCACACACATAAACACACACATGCATGCATGCAAACAAATGCAGGCATGCAAGGATGGGCAAAGATGGGCAAAATTATAAGGCAAATGAATTTTTAAAAAGTACCAGAATTGTTTACGTTTTTTTGCTCAGGTTTAAGATTTGTGTGTCTTCATATGCATCCCCCAGTTTGGTGTGTCTGTGTATAATTTACGAGCTGATGATTTGAGCCGTTCAGTCATCAGTGACTAAACGCTCAGTGAAAGCTCGGGCAATTTATAGTCATCTTATTTCACTTGGTCACCCAGCCACACACATACACAAAACAAGAAAACTGTCCAGCGAGAGAGTCGACTGTGTGAAAAATCTGTAACATTTTATTATTCCTTAATCCAATTTAACAATTCTGCTCAATCTGTGTAACAGTGGGCATGGACTGAATATTTTTAGTCTACTGTAATGGCATTAAAGTTGAACATAAGCATGCCTGTTCTGCTGGGCTGGACCACCCAGTCAGACCAAGGGAAAAGGGAGAGAGGGGCCATGTCTTGGGGCATTAGGAAAACACATTTGATTTCTTTTTTTCTGGCCCCAAACAGCATTCCTATCTGAACCTGTCTGAATGCATGTTTATAATGCTCATCATTAATAGCAGGCCTAGGCTAACTGGAGCGACATGCTTTCCACTGCTAGGCCAGCTACATAGGTCCGTTACACCAGCCCTCCCTTCAAAGGAAAGCGCATGGAACTGATTAAGATCTGACGCACACTGACAGCGCACTAACAAGTCAGCTTGTCTGATACACTCAACACTCAAAGGCAATGCTAGCCCGAGGCTTGGTTTAAGTGCACTGCCAGGAGGGGACAACGGAAACACGGGTATATGGAAAAAGGTGCATCCATCAATCAATACCCTTCTACACGTGTGGAGATGGTGCTGGGGGGGGATGGGAGGATCAAGTTTAGAAAGAACCCACTGTCTGTTTTGAACTCTTTCCAAGTCATGGACTGCCACCCAAAGATCCTGAGTTTACAGCAAGCAGCGAGGAATGGGACAAGTCAAAGGAATGTACTCTCCCGCTACAGGAAACAGCACATTACAGCCTCAGGCTTCGAGAATTCCACACTTCACGAGGTTACAAAGATTTGGGGTCAACACTCACACAGCCTTGGGGTGAAATTAACACCCCAGCTGGACCAAGAAAACATGTATGTGTGTGCGCACACACTCAGCATACGTGCAAGCATGTGCACACGAGTGTGCGTGCACACACAGCTGTGTTTCTTCAATGACACATATTCCCATATTCCTTCTCCTAAGAAAACTGGTTGACCCCAGCATGTGTTGATATCTTGAAGGTGTCCCACTCCAGGCTCAGCTGCTGAGACCAAAACAAAGTGGAAATAATTTTCAATACCTCCCCTTACCGGCCTCGGTCTCTTACGAAAACAAAAATCATTTGCAATGTTTTAGAGTGACATTAGAAGTACACATCCAAAATCGATAATTAAGAGAGTCTGATTAAGTCGAATTGTACTATCCATCAACTGGTTTTGAGCCAAAATGCTTTCATTCCAATAAATCACATCACTTAATAAATATGTTTTGACAGAACTGGAATCAGCAAGCTGCTTTCTGATTTTCAAAAGTCCAGTTTCATAGCCTGTGTTCATGAACTTAGGCTCCGGAAACTTGTAATAGAAATGTTTTATTATTTTCTGAGATTAAACTGTTAATCAAAGTAATCAGCAGCATATGACTAGTTAGTTATTTGGCTAATCATGTCCGTATTTATTTTTACTGAGTTAGTGCGCACTGTCGACTGCATGAGTTTGTAGTGTACGAGTTATTAGTGATTAATGATTGATTACAAACTATACCAAAACATTTAGGAGAAGAGAAGAGAAGAGAAGAGGAGAGGAGAGAAGAGAAGAGGCCTATGCTTGTCACTGTAGTGGAGCCCTCGGTGTGGGTATTCAGCATGTTGCATAACATTAACCCCTGGTCCCCCTATTCTCAAAGTAGAGGAATGGTGGGGGGTGGCGGGCACCAAAGGAGAGAAAGTAGGTTTCTAAGGAACTGACATCACCCCCTTCCTCCTTTCAGTTCTGAACGCCCCCTCCTCATTCTCATTTTCTCTCTCTCTTTGCTCTATTCAGCTCTACACTGTGATTGGCCAGATCATGATGGCAATCAGCCCGGCCCCTCTGTCAAAGCCAGACCACCCCCCATATTCTCTCGCCAACTTTCTCTCTTTTCCATGCAACACACAACAGCTTGGCCCCACCCCAGCACATCTCTTATGTCTGACAACGGAAGCAGCCTACAACTTTCGAGGAGAACACGCACCACCGGCAGCACACAACTCCTACAACTGTGAGTGATGCTGGTATAATTCCAATCCCAATTATGTTCAGTGTACACCTGAACATATTTACACATATATTAATAAATATTCCGAAACACCTGACCCACTCCACTACTTAAAGATTTGTGACATAATGTATTATATGTATTTGTATGTGGCTAAACACATCTCTGTGTGTGCGTGTGTGTGTGTGGGTGGGTGTGTGTGTCTGTTTGCAGAGAACGGATTAGCTGGATTAGCCCTCCATCCCAGCAGGCACCCCCTATGGTGAAGAGGAAGCCCCCCAAAACCAGGTCATCTCAGTGCTACCAAGTATACAGCGACCTCCCAAAATCTGAACCTCCAGTACTATCAAGGGGATAAAGAGACGACCACCCTACGAAACTACAATGGCTTGTACTTTAAAAGCTGCTTTAAAAGTTGCGTCAAGAAAATCACATGTAAGTTGATTTACACTGAAAAGATCTTTTAAACTTGGGAAGTGATACATGTTGCCTGAGACAGAAAAATGATGCTTTCATACAAGAGCTTGATATTTTGGGTTTCTTTGGGGTTTTAGCTCTTTTAGGGTTTTACAATGCTTGATAAATATTTGGAAAGGTATGAGAGCTTCTTTATACCTTACCGTGGTTTTTCAGAGTGCTTTCAAGTTTTCCATAGGCAGGTATTAAAAGATCAATATTATTAGCATTTTTTTTTTCTAATGAATCAACCCACAATCCCCTACAAAGAGATTCTGGTGTTTTCTGTTCAATTATTAAAGATCTATAACATAAACATCCCATTTACCTACATACTGAGAACCTTAACCTGACTTTAGTTCTAATTGAATTAATTCAACGTACTGACCAAAGGCACACACAGCTCCATAGCAGGTCTCACAGAGGATGATGTAAGCCAGAGTGAAAACCAAGAAGTAAAGTCAAGAGGATTGCGAACTTGAAACATTATTGTGTTAAGACTTGGATCTGAGGAAGAGGAACACTTCTGCAGCATTCTTATATGGTGGTTTGTTCCTACCAACAGTCTGTCTAGATCTGACCACTTAATCAGGGGTGAAGGGTCTCAGTCAGACAGACTTCTTCGTGGAGATGCTCAGTCAGTGATAAGAAATTTTTCAGTCCATAACAACATCCAGAACCTCTGACACTAAGGTGATGTAGGCAGTAGAGCAGTTCGCCAAATCCTTCTGTAGGTTTAGCAGTCAGACGAGGGTTTTCATTTTCCGTTTTAGCAATCCCATGAGCATTACTCTTGTCAAAGTTCATTACTTGATCTCCACCGGTTCTGTATGCTGCCATTTCTTATTACATTACAAACTGCAAAAAAAACAGCGACCTGCAAAACCTTTGCAATTTTCTAGCAACACTCCTTTAAACTTTCAGGTAGCTGCTTAGAGGCAGCCTCGGGGTGTAGGAGTCCTAAATCCTGAGGCAAAGTTTGAGGAGTATAGAGAAAAATTATATAACTCTTCCTTTCTTTTTGTCCTCCAATATAAAATTGCACAAGAGAAAATAAAAACATTTGTCTTTTTTAAAATGATAAGAATATTTCATCTTTAACTCCATGCCTTTGGACACGAGGTCATCTTTTACTCATTGGTAGTTCAGTTATGTTTAAGACATAGTTTTGTAGAAATATCCCATACATCTAATAACAGGGCTATTTAGACTATGGCTGATTTCAAACTTTCCCATGAGGTTTGGAAAGAGAGGATATATTGATATACTAAAAATGCATCTGTTACTTGGCTATCTCGGTCATTTATTTGAACTTGCTTGGTATCTGCTCCTGGTCGCACTGCTCAGGTAGTTTCCCACAGTAGGTCTGTCCAGTGACCTCTCCTACTTCCTGTTTGTCTCCTATTCAGCTGATACTGTCAATCACCTGATGAGGCTTTGATCACTAAGAGGACCCCACCTGTTTCTGTCCTCCACCATTTGTCTGCTTTCTCATATCCATCTGCTGCCACGGCTCTGAGTTGATCTTTTTTCTTAGATTTTCCCGCTGCTACCATTTTCTGTAGGATATCATTGCTGCAATGCGACAGACCCTCTCAATAAAAGTAGATAAACATCAACAGATCTATGCAAGAATGCATTTTTTTATCACTTTATACACCGATCAAAATATTTAGCTGCAGCAAGGTAAAAAAAAGAAAAAAAGAAAAAAGTGCCACAGATTTCTGTCAAAGCATTGTCAAAATCTGTTAGAGAATTGTTGAACTGCAGGCGGGCACAAGATTATGATCAGCCCACCACAGGAACAAGCAAGAAAGAAGTCCAGGCTTTAATCCAGGAGCACACAGAATATGAGGACAGGGTTTGACGAGGGGAAAAAGAGAGGCAGGAACTGGCAAAGGAGATGCCAGTGTGTAAAGAGATGCAAAAGGCTCAGAACAACTTTGCGAGCAGGAGAAGGAGCGCTCGCTGCAGCAGCACGCACAGCAATCCACAGAGCATTAACAGCAGTTTCGAATGTTCGCTCTGCAATGCAGGTGTGCACACAGCCACAAATATGTGGTGAAAGGCCTTACTGGGAGCCGAGACCCTATCTGACCCATGGTGAGTTCCCCTCACTTGTACTGCTCTCCCTCCCTTGCACTCTCTTTCCCTCTCTCCTTTCAGCTTAGAAGAGGAGGGGGCTGCCACACAGAGAGGGGAGTGTAAAACAATCGTGGTCAAGAGCGGAGAACTGTGAAATTAAAAAAATGAGGGGGAAAAATGAGAGAGTGACAGAACGGAGAGTGGAAGTCCTCGGACTTGCAGCTGTAGCCGAGTGTTTCCTCATGCAGCAGCGCACTCCTGAAGCACTCCGACCCCCGACACAAATGTGACACCCCAGCTGCCAACCACTGTCCCCAGAATCCCCACCCATACCACCAAACCTCACCCCCCAACTACTGCATTACCATATGTATAGCTACCCTCTCCCCTGATTATGCTAATCACCTGTCCGGCCTCTACAGCCCCTAAAATGGGTGTATTTAGCAGTCGGCTGGCTCCCAATGCAGCTTCCCCTGGGCCCGAGGTGTACATTCACACACTCCTCAATGGGCAGATTCTTCCACGTTGCTGCCTTCATTGAGGTCCCTCTCTCGCTTTTCCCACCCCCCACAAAAAAAAAATCCTATTCAGTGCCAATGGATTCAGAGAGCTGTGGAAAGAGTAGTTGGGGAAGAAAACATTGACAGAAAGTCTGTGTTTGTAGCATGTGTGCATGCAGTGGTTGTGGTTCAATTAAAAGTGATGTCATAATGCAGCCAAACACACATAGCAGATCTGAAGCCACCATCATTAAAGTGACGTGAAAGCTTTATAAACTCTTCAGCGATAGTACACCTCTTATTCTCATGAAGTCTACCCGATTTTACCCATGTACAATTTTTAGAGAATCAAACTGAGTTATTTTCTACAGTTGTCTGCTTGTGTTTGATTTTATAGAGGGAGCTGCTCGAATGCAATGCGAAAGATGCACCACACTTTACGCTCACTCACTAGCGGTGATAATTGTCTGGTTGCACACATCTGTACAATCTGACAGCACACGTACTTTGTACCAGGAAGCTGGCAGGTAAAGACTAAATAATGTCCAATTAAATTGCAGCAGATATTTTTTCATTCTCAGGTGTGTGATAATGAAAAAAAAGACTCCAGGACACTGAGAAATAATATGAAAACCAAAAGAATCTTGTGAAAACTACTCTATTAATTAAAACTCCCCTAGAGAAAAAAAAAAATCACATTCTGCATTTTTCTGCCAGTGCCTGTCAAATCTAAGCCAGGTGAGTCTCCTCCTCTTACTACATTTACAGCCTTGTGATTGGCCCACAACCAAACCACAACAGACCGTGACATGAGCCTCAACAACCAATCTCAACCAGCCAGCTCTTTGTCATTTCTTGTAAAGATGGTCCATGACTTCAGGTATCCAAAAAGAAAACCATGCATTCCTGAATGTGGAATAAAGGACACAGAAATAGTGTGAAAGTAAGACAAAGAAAAACCAAGAGAATCTGTATTTGTTTTTCAGATTTACAGTTACCACCCTCATAATTCAACTGTTATTCCATCTCACTAATAAATCAAGGAACCTCTGAACATGCATCTGTTCTGAACTCATCACAACAACCAGTTGCCCAGTCTGTTTTAAACATGGGCAAACTTAGTGCACTGCTGGGAATCTGACTTGCTCAGATTCCCAGCAGTGCACCCACCGAGTTTAAAACAGACAGGATGTTGAGGTTATTTGGATAAGGGGTGATCTCATTTTTGTGTTCAGGGCATCTCATGGACCGTCTGTGTCTTGCTTGCTCGTGCAGCTTTCTGGGATGTATCCATCACTTTGTGCCTGACAAAGGTAAGAGTGAAATACACTACAACTATCTATGAGGAATTAAACATTTCTCTTTTTTCGTTAATGGCAATTTTCATCTATTCTATAAATTCAACAAATGTTGGTTGTTTATACTGCATTCTGTTATGTATAGGTCTGGAAGATATATGAAACTGACCCAACTCGATACTTTAATGTGCGTCTAGCTTAAATATCGAACATGTGCATTCAGCTACCTTTCTCACTGTTAGTGTTGTTTTAAACCAAAAACAATCTCAATCCATTGTAAAAAGCCTAGAAATGCATATTAAATTATCATTCGCACACACAGTGCATCCCTTCTGCATGCGTAGCCATAGCAGCGTGACAAAAATGCAGAATTTAAGTGAAATCAGCGCTATTATAGACACATACTACACTAGAAAAAGCCTGCAATTTGTTATTCTTGCTGAATTAACTGCTGACAGTCAAGACAGATTTCCTGATTATTTTTTTGTTTTCTTCTGGAAGAGGGTCATGCGATGGGGGTGAGTGACAAAATAGATAATGACACATAGTGACTGATAAAACCCAGTATGACAGGAAGAGTTCAGACTAAAAGACAGCACAGTGGTGTCCAAACTTAAAGAGCATCAGAAGTATACAAAAGCTTCCCATTTCTGGGCTCCTGTGATGGACTTGAAACCTGTCCAATGTGTACTCTACTTACTGCTCTGTGTCAGCTCCAATAGGCCCTAGACCCTCTGCAACCTAAGGTGGGTGAGCAAATAATAAAATGGACAAATGCAGGGGTCCAAATAACACTGGAGTAATGCAGATGCCAGGGAACACTGAAGTAGAAAATGTAAACATGGTCTTTTGTAACACCCAGTGCTCTTTATGCAGATAGGTTACAGTACAATAGATGATTTCACTCGGTTGCATACTGATTCAATCTGGAGCTCCAAACTTTTCAATCATCTGACAGAGGAAATGTTATCTTTGTATCTTTATGCCTTGCATGTGCATGTGTGGTACTTGTGTAACTGCCGTGGTTGCCAGATTCTATGACGACGTGCTGCAGGAATTGCAATGAAATATACAGCTACGTATGTAACTGTGGTGTGCCAGAGGGGCTAAAAAAACATACACACACACACACACACACACACACACAATTTGGAAATTTAGTAAGAAAATATCTCTGCTCTGCAGTCTGAGAAGCATCAATCCACACCCCAATCTCTCTTTCCTAGTATACGGTAGGCACTGCAGCCAAAACACAAACACACTACTGCTACTATACTCTTGCTTCTTCCCTCACTCAGTCTCCTCTCCAACACACACACACGCACACACACACACTCTCCCTCTGCTGTTTTGTACTTTTCTCCACCCTTCTGGCAGTCATCGCTGTGAGGGAGGGAACAGAGGAAAGGGGAAGAGGGAGGGAGAGGAGGCGAGGGGAGGGGAGGGAAGGGAAGGGAAGGAGGGAGGCCAGACCACCCTGCTCTCATGGCAGGGCTGAGTGTTTACATTGCCGTGGCTCACTCTGTAATACATCTGGCATTCTGAGGCCACTCTCTCTCCAGCCAGGGACGGGGGAGTGGTGGTGTTGGGAGGGTGGGGGGGCAGGAGGGGGAAAGGAGGCTCGGGTAAAGAGAGAGACCTTTCTGGTAGAGAGGAAAAGAGAGGAACAGAAGAGAGAGACAGCGAGAGAGAGAGAGAGGGAGGG
>VUQG01044410.1:17597-35569 GCA_015106755.1 Etia nguti
GGTAGAGGGGGAGGGTAATTCTCTCCACAGTCTCCTGTGGTCGGTCATTCGCAGGGCTCTGGTTTTTGAATAAGAGCGCCTGAAAGAATGCAAAATGTAAACAGAGTGCTTGGAGGTATCTCAGGATGTTGTTTGTGAATGGGAGCATGCTTGCCTTGGGAGCACACACACACACACACGCCCGCACACACGCAGGGAATGCTTGACGAGCAAATTTTTATTTATTTCACATTCACTTTTGCCAGGTAGGCCTAATATACACAAAGTTGTTTTTAACACCAGCTTGAGAAAACAGCGCAGCGAATCTGTGTACAGTACCAGAGGCGCAATGTTTCCCCACACTAAATCCCTCACCAGCCAGTCTGCACTTTTCATCAACTCGTAAAGTTTAACACAACACACTGGAATGTTATTCCTTATAGAGGGGTTTAATCATGTTTGTAGTGAACTGATAAACACAAACTCAGCGGAGTGCAGTTTGGAACAAGCGTGCATGTGTAGGTGTGCTCACGTTTGAGTATTACTGTATACATTTGATGTCAGGGAGCGAAACTGATGAGGAGAGAAAAATAGATGACTCTATGTCATGTATGCCGCGCTAACTAGGGAGAAATATTGCATGTGGGGGGCGTTTGTATGTTTGATCGCTTGCTGCTGCTGCTGCTGAAAGAAAGCTGCAGGAGGTGTAGTGCGAGAGAAAGAGTGAAAGGGAAAGATGATGGGAGAAAAAAAGAGATAAAGGGAAAAAAAACTTACTACCAAAATAGACTGCCATGCCAACCCTGCTCAACCACCCACTCATTCACAGAACCAAAACTCCAAAGCCTCTTTCTGCGTATATGTGTGTGTGCACATGCACCCATGCATGTATCTATGCTTCTATACACATCAAAAGCTGAATAATTCAGCCATGCAAACCACAATCCTCTCAGTGGAGACACCACAATAAGGGCACTCCTCCTCCTCCACAAAAAAGGATGTCAAGGCTTCTTCTGCATGCACTTAACATTACACTGCTCCCTTTTCCACTGCCATTACCAGCAAAACAACAAAACAACCACCAGCTCTGTTGACTCAGTTCTTAATCATACTAGATACAAAACAGACACGGAGGAACGGGCAAGGAATGGCTTTAGAAAAAAAACAAAACAACAACAACAACATTTGATCCTATCAGACTGGATTTTGAAACCTTAAATCAGGCTGCACACAAACATAGCCTGGCACCATTGTAACTGTTACCATACTGATTTCAGGGACAAGCTGAAGGCGCTCCATTTTCAATTTAAAAGGAAATTAAATTGTGAAATTTCTGCAGTATGACTTTGAAATTGCTCCCTCTGTGTCATGTCGCTCCTCCAAGTGTATTCTGTCGTTGAAGCTGGAATGATGATGTGCGCTGTTGTAGCACTTGGATATTTATTTGACATAAAATTATTATACAGTAATTCAGAGATTAAATAAAAAATAGATTCACTGCCCTCTGCTGGAGAAGAGATTTTAAAAGTTTGATCAGAAACTCACAAAACTGAATTGTCACACAATGAGAAAAGAGTGCAAAGTTGAAACAAAACAGCTGGCACTGAGGCGTTCTGTTATACAGTAGGCATACACATGCGACATGCCCGCACGTGAACATATACAAACAGTGACTGGTGACAGCTGCGACCTGTGCTGCATTTCTTCCACTCCACCCCCCGCCACTTCTGCTGTGAGTCTTCACTCTGCACCCAGGCCACAGGGTGAGTATCAGGTGAGGTTTTAAATAGTGGGGCCTCTACAAGATGACCTCAGGGTCTCAGGGGTCTACCCCCGTGGCCCCCGGCCTCTGCACTTATGCCCCCCAAAAAAGCGCTCCGGGACTGAGGCCCTCCCCTCAGTCTGCAGCCTTGAGACTACAATCCACTGCCCTATGCCCCAGTCCCAGCCATAAATCTGGAGACCGCAAGCTCTTTTTAAACTCGAATCATTCATATAATTGCCATACATTTGATATCAGACACAACTGTCAGGCAATTACACTCTTTTTCCTTCTTGGTAATCAGTTTCCATAGGGGAAAGAGATTCAATTTTCCTTAACCAATCATTAGGGAGCAAAGTGTCTGACTGGATGTAATATATTTCTAGGTCAACACTGATGTGTAGCCATGTCAACATGGCAGTGGTTTTATGATTGGAGCAGAGCTAAGTTAAAATAAACTCTGACATCGGTCGATACTGCAAAAACATGCCGTTTACGTAGCAGTCGCCAGTGTTAACATGAAGCCTCCGTCTTCTCCTCCAGTTATTGCTCTTCACTTATCCTTCATCAAACCTCTTTGGTCCACAGATTCAGAATTCTGGATCCTGAGGTGTGATGAGAACAAAATGCAGCCAGTCAATGTCCGCTTCATCCTCGCTTCAGTCTAGGCTGAATCTATAGACTAAATAAAACTCCAGCCACGATTACCCTACAGCTCCACATCGTCTGCTTCACCCCTGGCTTCAACTTCAACCCTTGCCCAGAGCTCAATCTTCAAAAGCCCCAATTTCCAAACCGTCCCCTCCCTTGGTCTCCTCTTCCCAATAAGCACAGCTCAATAATCTCCAGCCCTTCTCTCTGCAAAGAAACGGAGCAAAAGAGAGAGGGACTGTCCTTCAGGAAGGCCAATGTTTATGTGATACTATTTTAATTAGGGGCAGGCAGAATTCCTATTTTCTTTACAATTTGGCCTCTGTTTGCCTTAACCTAGAATGCCAAGGGATGGCTCCATTTTCCATTTTGCAGCCAGGAGGAATCCTAAAGGACTCTCATTCCTCGCTCATCTATGTCTCTTCTCCCTGAATGTGGCTTATTGTTAATCACTGCAAGATCATCTAGATGATCTTCAGGTTTAAGCTGAAGATGCATCTGAGGTCACAAGCCAGTAAGAATGTTTTCCAACACTGAGGAAAGCACACAGAGAGCTTTAGACCACAATTGTGTGTGGGGAGACAGTGCACCACAATACTACAGCTTCCTGTTTGAACTAATAATTTCCTGTGAGTGGATATAAACACAGAGCTTGTCTGTAGTGTGGATACAATCTGCTCTAAATAGAAGCCACGGCCACTTTGATGTTTTCTAAGTGGGAAAAACAAGACTGAAAATCTTACTATCTTGCCCCGATTGTTAAGTAAAGCACAAACTCCATGTATCATCAGAGGTCTGACACCACTGCGTCTTCGTGCAGGCATGCATCTCGCTCCCAATTGGTCTCTGTCACTTTGTCTAATAAACAGAACTTCCTGTGTCAGTGTATTTATAAACAGTGCTGAGTGAGCACTGTGTGAGAAAAGACAATCCCTGCAAAAGCTGTAGCACGTGACGTACAAGCTAACCGCAGCAGAGACTTAACGGTGGTCTGCCGGAGACCTCAACTGCTCTGAAGCTATCAGAAAGCAGGTGCAACCGACACGACATGAGATCGCAAACGTGAACCTTGCTCCAGTCAACACTGGAGGAGCTGAGAGATCTGATGGGAGTTGGGCTGTATTGTATGCGCGCACGCATCCACAGGCCACACAGCTTCCACGTGGGGTCGTCCATGGGTCGCCTGCGGAGGGGCAGTTCCAACCAAATGAAACATAAACAGGCACTCTGTCCTCTCCTCTTTTTCCTCTCGGACGATGGGCCAGTCCCCCAGCACGGCCCAGCACAGCGTTCCACGGTCCAGGCAGAACTAATCTATCCCTCAGCTGTGCAGTCTAATCTAAACAAACAGATCTCTCCCTACCAGCATCTGGAACCCCTCACTTATCGGGATGTAGAAAACCACAGCAGCCCTGTCTTGTAGTCAGAGCCTGTGTACGAGCAGGGGTTTGCATCTTGGTGTGAGCCAGTATGAGACCGTTTTGTAGATGTCTACCAGAGGTCACCAGAGCCAAGTTCAGGTTCAGTTCTGTCAACACCAAAATTTATTAGTGCAACAAAACAAAAGTGTACAGTCAATCTGGGTTTGAGTATCCTGAATTTGATGCAACACCAGCAGCTCTAAACTTGCAACAGAATCAGCTGAAACATCTGAAACTGCTGATAAATCACAAGTTACCAGACCTCAAATGGATATATTTTGCCTTGCAAAGACAAAAAGGTGCTAATAATAATGGGAAACTGAGAATATCTACAAATTCTCACATTTGAGAAGCTACAAGAAGACCATTTACCTACTCAATAAACAACTCTGAAACTATAGCTTTTAGTAATTAACCTCAATACTCTGGGGAGGCTGGAATAAGTCTACAGTTTGCACTTGCAATGCATCTTGAAGCCAAAAGGTTCCATTGCCATCTTTTGAGTACTGTATGCTTTAAATAAAAGGTTTGAAAAATGTTGCTAAACCCAGTTCTTTAAGAAGGGCAGCAGTATGAGATGGAAGAGTAAAGCTCATAAGTTACAACAGGCCAAAGTGATGCTCTTAGTATTTTTTAGTAATTTTTGTTAAAAGCCCACACAGCATTTAAAATGAAATTAAACAGGCAACAAAACGGCAGCAGGACCCTGCAAATGTTTGATTTATTTATTTTTTTACATAAATTGCAAGAAGTTAGAAATATATTACTCATTCATTTCAGCACTTGTGTTTAAGAGTAAAGGATGCACTGGGAAGTGTGCAATAACATTCAGTTCCAAAAGGTGCCGGTCACTTTAGCATAAACAACCGTGGTCAGATATGTGAAAGGGTGTGAAAACAGTGCGATCCTCTGAGTATAATCAGAATTCCTATCCCAAATAGGCTCCCCTGTGCCTAAACTGTTGCCAACTGCGCCTGCGCTGCAGATTAGAAGAACACGCTGTCTGTCAGACCCCTGCAGCTGCACGCAAGGGGAGAACAGCCAACCCCGGGCAGGAGGTGTGGTGTTTGATCTGTACAGGAATCAGTTTGCTGTAGTGCTTGATCTTGTGAATTTTTTTTTTTTTTTTAAACCTGAGACAAAGTGGTTTAAAAAGTTAAAAGGCAACCACACAAGCACACGCTAAAAAAAATGCATTCATTTTTATAACCAAACAGTACTCCACTTCAATTTCTCAACAAGTCTGCTCCTCCATTCATGACTCCTACAGCCAACTCTACCCATAAGCGCAGGAATGTGGATCAAAGGAAAGGAAAAAAAGCTCAGCCCCTTCCCCTTAAACCCCCCCACAAGCACCACCCATATGCACAGTTTCTTTCTTCCTTATATATTTTCACTCTTCATAAGTTGTTTAGGAATTTCAAAAAAAAGGAAAACTAACAAGTGTTCCATCCACCCCACAAACACGAGTTCCTGCCCTCACTCCACTTTTTCCCTGCAGCCGGAGACAAATCTTTTTGGAAAGTTGAGAGCTGTCCAAAACGGGACCACACACAGTCAACTGCTGGGGGCAGGCAGGCGGACACACACTCACACACACACACACACACTCACACACATACTCTCACAAAATGGCGGCTTTCACAAAAATTTCCTCTACCCCGAAAGCCCCTTATGAACTTAATTACAACTTTTTTATGAGCATAGTTACACTAAGCCCTTGCACATCTTATGTGTGCATCTAGAACGGTTTTAGAAGCTAAGTATGTTGGGAATATGCAAGTATTTTCAAGTTTTGCTTGGGTGCTTGCCAGCACCTAAACAATCCCCTCACCTACTTCATTTAGTAGCACCAACAAACCTTCTTCCTCCAAACTAAACTGTGTCAAATTCTTGTAAACATGCAATATGAAGTGAAACAGTTTCAAAAGCACTGAAATGAAGAAAAGTTCCAGCAGGTCACACTTAAAAACATCATGAATTTCACAGCTTGTCAAAAAACAAAATAATTAAGAGCGTCTTACCTTCCACCCAGAGTTTCTCCACATCCGTTTCCAAATTAGCTGCCCGTAAGCCCACAGCAAAAGCTCCAAAAATCATGAGGCCAACAACCAAAAACTTTCCGCAGTTCTTTTGAATGTAACAGCCCAGCCTAAATAAAAGTCTCTGGAACTTCGCTCTCAGCCACAGAGGTGCTTTCCTCCCAGTTGCCTTCCCCTATGATAAGAAAAGAGTCCCAGAGTTACTGTCAGTTAACAGACAAAGCACCGCACTTACCTGCTCAGGTGAGGCTATAGGGTTAAAGACAAAAGTTTTTATGGTATGCATGCAAATAAGCTACAACAATAAATGTGTCCACTTAAAAGAACCTTTACAGTTTTAAAGTACAAGCCTCTCTTTGATCAAAGAATCCCACCTGCTCTCTTTTCAGTAAGACTGCACATTTACCTACAACCGGGGATCTAAAGTTAGAGAGCTGGGATCTTCCAACACATCCACTAAATCCCTCTGCTAACCTTTATTCACTGAAAAACCACAAATCTGCTGGGGATCCGGGGCACTACTGAGGACTTCCCAGAGTGCGAGCTACAGGTCCTGTCAGATCAGAATCCTTAGCATAATACCTGCACTGGGAAGGTATCACCATTCCTTGTCATTTCACAGCCACAATAACCAGTTATGAATACAAATAATATTTTAAAAATAGTCCAAAATAAGTGCATCTGGATCTCCAAAGTAGACACAGGTAAACAGGACATAACTGTCAAACCACAGCTAGACTAAGCAGGCTCCCTTGTGACTTTGTTCTACTCTTTATGTAAAACGGCCATTGGAAGCACAATACTGCTGTTAGTAGCAGACTATAAGTCTTAAAAGACAGAATAAAATAAAATGCCGAATGCACTGTAGACCACATGCTCCCCACTTGACAGAAACTATTACATTTTGAGGGGTAGTGTAATTGCTACTGAAGTAACCTGCACGCACACATCGCCCGGTGATATTAAATACCCTGAATCGGCGCATGTGGTAAAACCACAAATACCACCACCACGCACTCACACGCGCTCTCTCAGTCCGGCCGCTCGTGTGTTCCGGCCTGCACGGGGAAGTGGAGGAGCTATCACGGGGAGGAATCACAATATTTGTGAACGGAAGAGGGCAGCCACATGGATTCTTTTACTTTCCTCCTCTTTACACGAGTCACCCAAGTTTAGACAGAGTCACCCGAACTCTTTAAAGCTTTGGGTGCTCCGCGTAAAAGAAAGGCTGGATGTTATGAAACAGTCAATGGCAGCGTTGCCTGCGAGAGTAAAAGCTGCATGTTTTTTGCCTGGTGCGGGACCGCTCTAGGTTGGGGACGCACTGGAAACAATCGCGTGTTTGTACTGGGGAAACGGGCACCTACAACTTGCAGCACATCCTTCATCATAAGCCGGCTGCATTGGAAGAGTCGCGTGAAATCAAACACAACTACTTTGCGCTTTTCTGCAACCTTGCCTTACCGCTGTGTACCCCGTGCCCAGCCCGTCCCGTTACCTAGCAGCGACTGGACAGTTTGGCCACTTTTTTTTCTTTTCGACGAATACAATGAAAGCAGCATCACAAAGCCTTTTCCCGTTCAAGATGAGAAATAAGCACCTCTGAAATTTGCTCCAGAGCAAAGCCCGCATCGCAGTAACTCGGCCGCTGCAAATACTCCAAATCCAGCGGTGTGTTGCGGGTATAGTCCCCCCTGTTCCTCCGCGTTATCCTCGGCCGATCGGGGTCTCTGTTTTCCTGCTCGGAGGGCGCATTACCAGCCGAGGCCATGTTGCGGGGACAGCGATATGGTTTCCCACTTTATAGTATTTCCCCGAAAGCGTGTAGCGATATCCCAAGAGAACAGAGTTTCACTCTCGGAGATCTCACACCCGTGAAGTAGGGCTTCATACTCCTGTTGGAGACGGCGAGTCAAAGTCTGCGCCTTCCATCCCAACATTTCGTGATCCGGAGGTCTCCACCGCTTTCACCGCATTCACCGTGTCTCTTAAAAAAGTAAGTTTCTCTCAAAAAGCGAGGTTCGCGAAGTGATTTCCATACACAAGTTGTCGGGTATGAAACCTCGATAGTCGTAGCATTCTGGTGACATCTATGTGGTCTTCCCCTGGGCCGCGCGTCACGGCCAACTCTGAGATTCAATAGAAATGAAGAAAAAGACCTCTCTCCATTTGGAGGCAGAGAAAGAGGAGGGGTGAGAAGAGAAAAAAAATACTCGAGATCCCGCCTCTGGGGCTGTCAGATTGCAGGAGTTTCTTGCATCTGATTGGTTCCAGAAGGGCAGAAATTACTCAGCAAACACGACTATTATTAGCTGCTTAGCAACAGCTCACTAAAGTAGAGAGACCACCCAGGCAGACAGACCTCATGTGAGCATCTCCAACTTCAGGGGAGGCTCGCCGAGAGTAGAACCCATTTGGTGCATTCAGGTTTTCACGGAGAGCTCCGTTACAATAATGAAGCGTTTCCCTGAGAGGACCCGAAGTCAAAGACAAGGTACCCAGTTTGTGCAACGGAGGGGGCATTTGGCATGTCAGAACTTTAACTATTTTTTCACCTCAGATGATCCTCTAACTGGTTCAATGAGAGGGGGGGCTTGTAGGCTATAGTGTTGTAGCGATCTTTAGAGTCAAACATCGGCTAATAAACAGCTCATTATTTTACTTTTCACATATCAAAAAACGCCACAGCCTCAGGACCACATCTCTCTACAAAGCAAAACAAAAACCCTTTGATAAAACTTCTAACTGGGAAAATATTACCTATAGAAAACTGCGGTGTATTTATGCGCAATTGCGCATACTAATGCATAATTATCTCCCTTTTAGTCTAGTGATCCGACAGAGTAATATCACAGGATTATGATTATTTAGCTAAAAAAAAAAAAAAATCACATTTCATATAGATGCAGATATATACAAGAACTATTTGTGCATTTACATCTTGCTGCACAGTAAGCACGCGGATTTTAGGATTTCATTATAATCTGACAACATGTCCTTAAGCACCTAACACCCGGTGGCCAAAGCAGGTAGCATTTATCCGTGCTGAAGCCTTCAGTTTTATAATTGACTTTATTCTGATAAAACTTTTGTCATAAAATAAAGATAAAAACAAAACCTTTCAAATAAACAGACTTATAATAAGGTTATAATAAGCAAAACACTTAACTCCAGCAGCCACTCTTGGCTCGCCAGAGCATCAGGTGTGCTTCACACCTAAGCCATCTAAGCTGACTCTGGGCGTGTGGCTGCCAGCCGAGCACTTACCATCTTCTGTCCTGTTGGGGAGAGCATTTAGAACAAATCCGTGATTTCCCGCTCCTCGGAGAGCGAAGTCAGTTATAATAAAGATAAAAAGGAATGATTAAGTGTTGTGAGGAGAGAGATAGAGAAAGAGATGCATCATAATCCGTCTTGGTCAGAATGCTCAGAAAAAAGTTCACCCAATTATACGACTGTTCCTTTTTTGGCCACGTTGGTGGTCTCCTCAGCTTCATAGGCAGGACCCTTTGATTGTCACGTGATTAGCCCGAAGTCGTAAACTGTGCCTATCATGCAGCAGCAGCTTCCAGTATTTCAGGCTGTGGTAACTGAAAGAAAAGAAAGAAAAAGAGCGCACAACGCACACCTGTGTACTCTGACATCGAAGAAGTGAATGCAATGCAATTTAGAGACGCACAGATATAGGCATGTGCACATGTGCATACTTAAGGAACAAGTGCATAGGATCAAGCATACAGATTATTTCCATTGATGCATAAGGGATTGTAGATGCTTTATAATAAGGAAACCACGAACAGATTAATACAGTCACATATCCTCAGCCACATAGTCTCAGATTATATTAACGTCTGAAGAGTGATTCATGTTACTATCAAAGTAAGTCATTTTACTACCCTTAGTGTCCCCCTTGGAGCAAATTACTTTACATTTGGTCTGGACAGAAACCGTCCATCCTCGTTTACTGGAAATAACATAACATGTCATATAAATGCTTATTTCCGACCTGTCTGTATCATAAACACTAACATTCTTCTTTGCAGTTAGTAGGAAGGTTGGTTGTGATGGAGAAAACCCACTTTAAATATGTACAATTTAACTGCCATCAGATATTCCAGGTGTAGTATCTTAGTGAGGGAAATCATCCAAGGGGGAACAAAGTTAGGCTGCGATGCCCCCTAATGCTCCTGAGAAGAACCAGGCTTGTCTCAGTGGAACAGAAGGAAGTAGGAGCCATAACTGCTACACAATATCTGTGCTATGCATGTTCAAGTTGTTGTCATGACAGTAACGCTGCAGGACTCCATCAAAGTGCCTCAGGTCATTGTGGAAAATACCCCCCCCTTGAATACTGTAGTTAAAAGTTGTAAAGATATGCCTGTAAAAATGCTCTGGGGAGATTATATTGCAAGCATCTGTGTGAACTAATGAAATACATATGCACAAACAACAATAAAACACCCTGGACCAAACATGAACATATATCCTATTTTATTTTTTGACCATTAGCATGGATGAGATGCACTAATTGTTGACCTTAGGAAGGGAGAAATTAATCCAGCTTATTCTGATTTGTAAATGCAGGAAACAACTTGGGTTTCAGATTTTGTAAGATCAACAAGTCCATTTAGCTCGTAAGGTATGTCTTACAAAGCAACAAACTAAAAGGTTTCAGTAGTCACCCTTTCATATTTGTCATCAAACTCAGATTACTCACCTTTTTGTGATGGAATATGTTTAATAAATCTGTACGTAAACATCATTCGTTACATGGTGATTTACAGAGAAATAAGTTAAACTGCTCTCCTGCATTTGCTGTGACACACTCAGTATTCGAAACAATATCCTACAGAGAGTGTTATCATATTTTTTAAATATTTGTTATGTATTACATTTTTTTTTTTAAATGTTTCAGAGTACGTTTGCTTGTTTTAGTCAAGTTGATTGTTTGAACTGTTTAATTTAAGGTTCGCTTTTATTATCATGGAAAGTTTTGTCAAGAAGACATACTTTAATTTTTATCTAGCCCTCTTTCACAGCCACATGGATTTCTTAATGAGGAAAAGAGATGAAGTATTCATTTAGGTGCTTGAGGTATTGGGCATTGATCCCAGAATGACTTCACCAACAAGTCACCTTGGATGACCCCTGGCAGGGCCCCTCACACCCCTCAAGGCTGGTCGCTGGCCAGTGGCCATGGGAAAACGCTGAAAAACCTTGCTTAGTGCATGCGTTTATTTATGATTTGCAGGTGGATTACAGTTCCAAGCAAAACTGAGCCAAAACATTACTATCCCTGAGTCAAAACAATAGCGTCTTTTTAGCCAGGACCATTTTAATGCTTGATGCAGGGATAAACAAAGATTTCTAATCAATACTATGTCAATTACCTGGCGCGATGGACATACTGTGCATTTTTTTAAACCAGTCTAACCACTGCATTTTGAGTTAATTCATTTTCTGTCACATCAGTAAACAGTAGCAGTATCCAACCAACCAACCAACAGTTTAAAAAAAAGTCTTATAAATGCAGAAAGTTATACTCAATTTAGTTAAGTATTTATTAAGCGTTTGTTTTTTCCAGTCGTCATAAGACTACCGTAGGTGCAAGTCACTTACAATAAAGTGTATTGAAAAAAAAAGACCAAAAGGGGCAACAACAGCAGAAAAACAGAAAAAACTGCACCTGTTTATTGAAAACAAATGTTCCCAGTTAAGTAAGAACGTCCTCTACTCTGTTTTTCATGCCGCTTAAAAAAGTAAAGAGAAGTAAAATCAACATGGATGCGTGGGAGTGGAGGTTTCTTGGTGCTTGAAAGCTTATGTGATATGTTCCATTCATGGGCAAAAGTGTTGTTTATACATTCAGTTTAGCTTTAACAGCATTGTACTGATTGTTAACAAAACAAAACAAAAATAAAAAAACAGGTATTGCAAAATGTGTAAATGCCCCTAACATGACTGTTTGTTTGCTTGAATGCCCTTATGCACACATAGCTGAGATATGGTAATCATATGTTGTTTTCTAGGTTTTACCCCAAACTTCTAACCAAGTTGAATAGTTTGCTGTTGAACCATGGAAACTTTGCTTATAGGACAGCCAACAGGGTGAACAATAAGACAATAACAGAGGTTTTATACAAAATCCTGGCTAGCCAAACCTTGAAAAAGAAAACAAAGCCTAAGATCAGAGCTTTGTTTCAACCATCCTTTGTAAACATAAATAAAGAGCAACATTCTGGTTTTGTTCTGACCAATATCGTAATGCCTAAAGGGGACCAGCTATGCCCTTTATATATTTATTCGGCACTGTCAAATCATCCACTGTCCATTGTCAACTGGCTTTTCGCCAAATGTAAAAGAGCCCACCCACCACTTTCAATCTTTTTCTAACATATGCCATAGAAACTGAATATTTAACAGTATTCCCCGAAAAACCTCTTTTGTTTGATTGTTTTCTTAATGACATTTACATTTACAACAATGATTTTCACAGCAGTGGGAAATAAATTTCATTACAGTAGATTTCTTTCTGAAAGTGCTGTAACTAAGTTTAAGGATATAATTATATATAATAGCCTTGAGGACAACTATTGTTTTGATTTGGCGCTGTATAAATAAAATTGAATTGAACTAAAAGAGTTTTTGGTCTCTGGTTGATTTTATTAGTTTAGTTTTCCTAGTGTTTTTTTGTGTCTATCTTCCCTCAATCTCATCCATGTGTTTGTACAGCTATCTTCCTGGTTCATTTTGGTAACTACTTTTTTATGTGTGTTTCTGTGTTTATTACACAGGCCTGTACAACAAAGCAGGATTTTGTCCTACCTAGGTGACTTAGGGTTAACTTTGGGTCTTCAGTATGATGAAAGTGGTTTACTTCACGATGGGCTGTATCGCCGTGGTAACTTAAACTGCACTGGTTAGGTTCTAGATTAGAGAGGAACATGTGCAAAATCACCACCTATTACTAACCAATAAATTCTCCAGATAAATAGCATCATTACTCCTGCATAGATAGTAGCAGGGTCAAAGTAGTCAATAGCATCTCATGTCTTTGCATTTCCCTTGATGAAAATTCTTAGACGCAACTTTGTTCTTTGATTTTTTTTTCCTCCCAATTTTCCGCAATCTTACAAAAATGTTATTGTTCTACAAGCATTAATATATGATCCTAAAACAGAGGCGCTATTTGTAATTGTGGACTTTATATCAAGTTTTCATTTAGTTTTAGTCTAAACCCATGTTTGCGCTCACACATTTATTCAGTGCTTTTAATACCAAACCTGCTGTGGAGTGCCTTTCCTCTCAGATACTCTGCTGCTTTTGTCTTTCGCTCTGTATTTTGTGTTTAACGTCTTCATATTTTTCTAATATTATAGTGGTATCTTAGTTTGTAAAATCAGCTGTTCTGCTGCTATTTATGCATGTTTATGATTGGTCAGATGCTGGCAAAGTCCAAACTTTCATTCAGGGTAAACCCTGATTAACTTAGTAAGATGATAATCAGCTATGTGTTACCACATATTCTGTTTGCTAATGTTAGGGTAAGCAACTTTAACGGAAATAAACAAATAAACCGTGGATATGTTGAACTCACTTGGTAGTAAACTGTGTCCTGTTCCCTAACTAGTGCTCTCTATATACAGTCCTGTGTTTCCATCCTGTGTTTGTCATTTTGTCTGTTGTGTTTTCCTGCTTTACCTTTTTCTGCCTCTGCGTGGACTTTTTGGTGCTCCTTGTTTAGTGCCTCACTACTTCCCAATCTGCATTTTTGATCTTTCACCTTTTGTAATCTATGGACTTTGGTTTGGTTGTCTAATTTTGTATTTCTTTGTGTCTTTGTTTGGGTCCACACTAAAACCAAAGAGATTTTTTACATTTTCTTGTACACATTATGTTAAATTGAAATTCCCTTTTTAGTCTTTAAGCCCAGCTTTTGACTGATATCTTCTAACTAAAATGTAGTTGTACACACTTTTATTGCATCACCATGAAGTATTTATCCTTTTTGCAACTTTTCTCACTATAACTTGGTGCCGTGATGGTCATATAAAAAAAAAAAAATAATAATAATAACAAAAATAGCAAACAAACTAATTCTCCAAACTATGAAAATGGAAGAAGAGTTGCATTAAACAGGAAATGTTCTTTGTGTATTTCTATCTGTAAGGCTGCACATTTTTACTCAGCAGAAAATTTCTCTGTCAGTACACCCCTACAGTATTCCCCTTTGGAAGGCCCATATAGGTACCATTTCCAATATTTCTGCCAGGTCATAAAGCTCTCCCGTCCTCCTCCCTCTTAACTGCCCCCCACCCACCTCCGCATCACCATGGATCCCTGTAAAGGAGTAGGGGCTGAGTGCAGAGTGAGAGCCTGCTGGGATGTTTATGTTGCAGCTCAAGATTGTCTTCAATCATACGTAGAGCTGTTTGACAGGTTGCAGCAGCAGATTTTGGCCTCTGTTTACCTCTTCCAATTTCTGTGAGGGTTTGTATGTACAATAAGAGGAGCTCTGCAAGGATACATTTAGCAGCAACATAGAGAAGTGGACCAAAAGTATAAGAAGATCAAGAAAAGGCTTTTTTTGTGTTGACTTGCTTAATCAGAAAAGGTAAACTGCGCAGTGAAGAAAGCAGGACAGATTTTGATTCTTCTTCTTCTTCTTTTGTACAATCACTGATATGTGAAAAAAATTAAAGCTTACATAAAGCAAGCTGATTTGGGTGGCTTCCTAGTGATGTCTCTCGAAAGTCAGTAGGCATGATGTGAGAACAGACACATGAGATGAAGATTTCCTGAAAAGAAGTTTGTGACTGCTAATGAGAGACTACATTTATCATGGATGGCATTTATGATTTTTTTTTAAAAATTGTGTCAGTTTCATTGGTACTATGTGCAGCAGTTGACAGTCAGTCCGCTGTTTGGCTGACATTTACTTTGAAATCTGGGATGGACAATGTTGGAGCAAGCACATATTTAGACAAGGCAGTGGTCTGTTCTGCAGAACTGGCCTGAGAAGCTGTAATTTTTGGAAGCGAGCTGAGCCTCCAATGTTAACAGGAAACGTGTGCTGGTCTCAATGTATACACATGGCCTCAACAAATAAGCAGTATAATACAATATCAACGCTGTGGCTCTGTAAAAAAAGGGCTTACAAAAAAAAGTAAGGAGAGTTATACAGTCCAAAATAGGCTCAGAGCAAGTGAGAGCAGACAGATTGAGTTAGTTTCACAAAAAAATTCATTTTTATAAATTGCACAAAGAAAGAAGGGAAATTTTGACTCACGGACACACATTCACAAACAAATACATTTGTTTAAATTCAAACATCTGCACTCTGCATCTTGACTGCACCATATTAATGGAAGATTGTCTTACTTGTATTTGAACTGAGGTAGGTCTCTGTGGGAGGGCCACTGGAAAAAGTGACACATTTAAGAGTAAGAAACTAATAAGCTGTCCAGACCTCTGTTTACTCACTCAGACCTCCTGTTCGGTTTAGTCGCAATAACAGCGGGAACTGTTACCTTTCTGGAATGTAAGCTCATAAACAAGCTGCATTAATTCTTGTTAGGAGAAATTGTTTCAGCTGCACAGAGAATGGATGCACACTTTGGTGTTTGTAAATGAATCTTTAAACATTGATGATCCTTTTCAAATTTATAATTTAATACAACTTCCTTTTAAATGTCCGTAGTGTGTCAGTGGTGGCAGTGCGAGCTTAAGAGCTGTATTAAAGAGAATGAAAAGGTATTTAGCAGTTCTTGGAATACCAGCGCTCTTCTCAGGTGTGCCTGATAGCGTAACAAACCTATAATTGCAGGATTTTGTGTTGGTTTGTCAGAGGAATGAAGCGCACATGTGGCATTCTGAAACTGTAAAAATAATTAGAAATAGATTCACAATGTCTATTTTAAATCAATCAGACATATCAGAGTTATAAATAAATCCAATATATCGAGTGCAAAAAAACAGCAGTTTCTTGGAGACATGGAAGCATGACGAGAAACAACAGACAACCTGACAATGAATGAACAGAAACACACAGACTAAATACACACAAAGGTGATTAGGGGAAGTGGAAACACATGGGGAAACAGCTGACACTAATCTGACATAAGGAGACAAAGGAAGCAAAGCTGACTACACTGACATAGGACGCAGACTTTCAAAATAAAATAGGAAACACGAGACGCAGACATGACAATACAAACTTGACAACATAAGACACATGAAACACAAAGGGTGAGGGAAACTTAAATACAGGGGTAGAAAAAACAAAGGGAATCTAATAAGCAAATTAACTTAGCTATCCTAAAAAATGTAAACATAAACATCCAAATAAACTAAAACTGAAAACGCTGGGTCAACAGACCCAGGAACATGACAAAATGCCTGAATGTGGTGAGGGGAACAGAAACACTGAGTTATGGGGCAGCTGGTAAGGACTCGTGTGTTTATGTCAGTTAAAACCCCAGCAGGTTGTTCCCCGGTCTGTCTTTCCAGTCTGCTTAATAGCATTACAGACAACTTTAGTGACGTTAAGTATGTAAAACTGATCATCTGATTGATATTACAAATATTATATTGATATTATAGAAGGTAAGATGAAAATTCCAACCTTGTCAAAGGAACATTCTGGCTTTTGAGAAGATTTGCTTATCAAACCTACCTATAGATGTGGTGTGTTTACATAGATATTATGTAAATAATGTAAGTATCACACTGAAGACTGAAAGGAGAGAAACAAACAAAAAACCTCGGACAAACCTTTAAATCACATTGGGGATATAACAACAACAGTTTTTAGATACAGAAGCTGTGATCTGGCAGGACTGAGACACTGGGAAAAACAATGAAGTCACTGTACCCAGTTATCTAAACAGTTGTTATTCTGTGTTTATACATTTCATATTCTTTTGTTATAAGATGTGTTTAATGGTTGATGATTGATGATGATTTCCGGCTTGAGTGAACGCTGGCGCGTCTGGCTGCCACTACTCACCGGGACATTTTTCGACTTGGATTATTTCGATTGCAGATTTGAATGAACAGGGACGTTCACACTTCAGGACCATATCAATCTCCTCCAGGGATTGATTTACAACATTTCTCCTCAACATCTGCTACTTCAGCTAATGTGCTTTGACATCTGCTTCCCAGTGAGCTGTACTAGCCTAACTGTTTGAGCTACTTTAGCCTACTTGTTCGTTGCTCCGTCCGGCTTGGCTCTTTCTCTACATTGTCTAAGATGTGGGCCAAGATGTTCTTGACCTGGTCGGCACTATTCTGGATTCTCCTGACGCTCACCTACCACCCTACGGCTGGACTGCTTCGCTGTATGGCTGCTGAGCTCCTGCGCCTTCGCGGTCAGCTGTCGCTCCCGTCGCCAGCAGAGCTCCACTACCACCCTGACATTGCTTTCCAGCCTCACCGTAGATACATCCACCTTGGGTCCAGCAGGATTTTCCACAACTCCAATGGAATTAAATCGTTTTGGTCTGCTACTCGCCGCACTCACAGGAACCCTGATCAGGCTGTCAACCACCAGTCTCTAGTCCACCTGCCCAGGGCGCCCACCGCGATTAGCAAAAAAGAAAATACTCCACTTAACTTCGGTCTTCTAAACATCCGATCACTGACGAATAAGGGACCTCTCATCCAAGACCTCCTATCTGACTGTAAGTTTGACTTTTTCTTTTTAACTGAAACCTGGCAAAAACCTGATGACTTTTCTCAACTGAATGAATCTACTCCTCCGGGGTTTGTTTACTTTTCTAAACCTCGCTGCTCAGGTCGTGGGGGTGGTCTCGCGATCATTTTTCGCCAGCACTTGAAAGTCCTGCCAGTCAATGTTGATACCTTTAGTTCCCTAGAGTCCCTTGCATGTGAGCTGACTGGACCCGTTCCCACCATCATAGCTACTGTATACCGCCCCCCCAAACCTAACTCAGTCTTCCTCAGTGACTTTGCGAACCTACTAACCCACCTTTCATCTCCTCCACAATTATCCTTGGAGATTTTAACAGAGCAAACCTAAACCACGAACTTCCTAAATACAGACAGCGTATAGACTGCCCCACCAGGGACAACATCACACTGGATCACTGTTAC
>VUQG01044411.1:0-11694 GCA_015106755.1 Etia nguti
TTGTGTGTGTGTGGAGGGGGGGGGGGGGTGGGGGGGCTGGTTGACCTTGGATGACCTCTAAAAAATTGTATTAATATCAAATTATTAACAAAAGCAGCACAAACGAAGATTTTTGCAGCACAAACGTTTGACATCAATTTTGTTTGATTTGAAGACGGTGGGGGGCCAACTTCACTCACATTAGAAACATGGCCATTAGAGTGAACTGCCTCCTACCTCTTGAAGCAGTGGGCAGCAGTAACAAGCCAACAGGAGTTGATGAGTGAGGCCCCACACAGAGGATGATTGCCTTTAGACTGAGACCTGAGCCACAGGGACCCCTGCCACGGCCACTCACCCCTGAAATCAAAGAGTCAGACTGTCAGAGTTGTTTCAGTATAAAGACACTGTAAAACCCCCATGACTTCTCTAGCAGTAAAAATGTCCCACTAACATGAAATTAATGAGTGCATATGTGCATGTACGCTAACCTCAGTGACTTTTCTCCTCCTATGATTCTACGTTGACGACGCTGATGACTGAGTCTGCGGCCACAGCTCTGCATTGCTGTGGCACCATTTCCCAGAGGATCTAGTGTATAATCACAGATGACACCTGCATCCTCACTATGGCGACAATCATGGGCTTCTTGTCCTTCAGCTGGACACTGGCCTAAGGATGTTTCAGTTCCTAAGCATCGCACATTGTCCAGATGGATTGGACCCTGACCCTCACCAAAATACGCCATGGATCGGGCTTTAGCCACACCTCTGCAAGGACAGCATGGAGACACAAAAACAATCCACACTTATTCTTTTATTCTATGAGTATATATGTAATTTTGTGTAGCATTTACATTTTGTGTGCTGTATTGTTACTACCGACTGCTTTTGGATTGCGTAGGCATTTATTCACCCTTCATACACACATTCATATAGTGCTTCATTCATTGCCGTTATGCACTTTGCAATATCACACACTCTCCTACAGCCACCTATATGAATCGTAACCATAATTAATAGTCTTAAATTGTTAGTGCAATAAGCTCATGAAATTTGTCCTTTTCAGCCTCAATATAGAACACTAGAGGATGAATCTTTCTCACGTACAATAGGAAAAACCACCGACTACTGTCCTGCCTTCTAGGACAAATATATCTGTAAAAATATTGTCATACTAACGTGAATCCCAGCTGTCTACAAACTACAGCTGCATTAACATCATTCCAGCCATCATCGCACACACTTCCCCACTGGCCGTTAATAAAGACTTCCACTCTGCCTTCCCTCCTGGTCTCTCCAGCAACCAAACGCACCAGGGGCCCTGAAAACAAAGATCAGAGGGAACATATGCCATTACTGTACTGCCACAGTGAAATGCTGAATTTCAGTTGGTGTTGGCCTGTATAATGCTACTCAGAAATCTAAAGTATTATTTTAGTACCTACTGTCATTACCTACCTATGGGTGGGTAATTACTTTGTATCTCATTGGTATCACCTTTCCTGCGACAGAGGACACCTACATCCTCACTGTGTGAGCAGTCGTGTTGTCTCCATTGAGAATGAGTGCAGGCCAGTAAACTGGTCTCTGTTCCATGACACTGCACCTCATCCAGGAGGATCAATCCATTACCTTCTTCATACGCCCTCTCAGGAGCCACTTCTGCTCGCCCCCTGCAGGCAGGGAAAACGTATGAATGAGATAAACAACAAAAACAATAGTTCCCTATTTGTTCACTCAGACTATTGTTGTGTGATATACTCTGGGAATACTTGGGAAAGGAATAGTGACAATACAGTATACAAAGAGCTAGTGAGTTGGATGTAAAGACGCACTGACCTGAAACCGAGCTGTCTGCACACTACCTGGGCATTGAGCTCAGTCCAGTTGTCATCGCACACAGTGCCCCATTGTCCCTGGTAGTAAATCTCCACGCGACCCTCCCGGTGACTGTTTGCTCCCACCAGGCGAATCGCACCATCTGAGACCACACATTGTTAAATTACACACTTGCAAGTATGAGCAACTTGCTGTAGTGTTTGTGGTCTTTCAAAGGCTGCTATGTTTAGGGTGGACTTCAGCTTGTAATTACTAAAAGCAGCATATGAACACAAAACTAATGGTGAAAACCAACTAACTAACCAGTGTTAACAAAACTTCATAGGAAATCTTACCCACAACAAAAAACTGTTGACCTTGTGGGGGTTCTAAAGGAATAAATAGGTCATCAAACACACGAGACCCAGAGGAAAAGCTGATCATCACTCTAATTATATAGTCACATAGAGGCTGGGGTTGGTGTGTGCTTCCTTCCTTGGCTCTGACCTGTATATGGGTTGCAAGACACCCCTGCATCTTCCATGTGTTTGCAGTTGAGCTGTTCCCAGTTGCTATGAGGACAATCTTCCAGAGAGAGCTCATTGCCTGTGCACTGAACCCAATCCAGCAAGACTGGACCAAAACCCTGGCCAAAGTGGGCCCGTGTCCATGCTTTGGCAACACCCCTGTTGGTCAGGACAATTGAAAATTTACATATGCACTACAAGATAAAGATAACAAGGTAGAAAGACACCAGAAAAAATATTATGAATAAATGAATAAGATGAGGATGTACATTCCAAATATATGTAGAGTGAGCATTAGTGCTGGAATGTGATCCTACATATAATTAAGTGTTTTCCTGTGTTATCTTTGTTCCTGAGATCCTGCCCTCACATGTCTCCCAGTTGGACGTTTAGACTTTGTTCTTTCTGCTTCTGGACCTCCTTCCCCTCCTCATAAATATTTGTTTTTTTTAAAATTGTACCATGAGTCTGCATCCTGGGTCCTGCACTAAACTGCACTCCATCTATCCATCCATCCTCTTCAGCTTATCCAATTCAGGGTTGCAGGGGGGTTGAAGCCTATCCCAGCTACCTTATGGGCGAAGGATGGGCTACATCCTGGATAGGTTGCCAGTCTGTCAGAGGGCTAACACAGAGAGACAGACAACCATTCACGCTCACTTTCACACTTATGAGCAGTTTAGAGTCACCAGTTAACCTAACCACACTAATTGCATGTCTTTGGACTTTGGGAGAAAGCCAGAATACCTGGAGAGAACTCACACAGACATGGAGAGAAACATGCAAACTCCACACAGAAAGGGCCTGGCTACATGGTGGAGTCAAACTCAGGGACCTTTGTCTAATAGGCAACAGTGTAAAATAAAAGTCATTCAAGCGTGAAGTAGTTTTATGTTATTTATTATGGCATAATATTTCATTGCATTACATTATTCATAACAGTCTTTGTTCTTACTTGCACTGGTCAGACGTAGCCACATTGACTTCTGCGTGTCCAAGTTGAAACAATGTTACCCAGTGTGAATTATACTGTTACATTTCATAAGATTTTTTTGACTAAAATCAAAGTGCAAAGATACTGTTTGTGTTAGCTTTGGCACAGCTGCCCTGCGTGTGTGCCTGAAGTCTAAGAATAGCACCCAATCATCTTAAAAGCTGTTTCTTAAAAACAAAAGCATAAAGGCATTCTTTGATTCTAGCTGCCATCTAACTGCCACGTCTAAGGTGTAGCAATAGCTGTATGACATTTAAACAGTTACATGTGGTTTAACTTACCAATATGACAATCCCGTGATCATCCAAACACATTTTCTGAAATGTTGTCTTCCTTCCAACTATACTATTGTTGGCTTCATGACCTCAGCTCCTTGTTGTTGCTCCCAGGCTGGAAAGCACAAAAATCTTACTCCATTCTGGAAACATGGTAAATGGACTAGTACGTATATACCACCTTTCTAGTCTATTGAGCACTCAGACTTGTTTCTACTGCAATTCTCATTCAGTCACATAAAACTTTTATCTATGCCTAAGTTCTTTCTACACTCACACTCTGATGGCTTCATCATGGGCAGCTCCGGCTATGTTGCCCAAGAATACTCTGGCACGGGGCTGGAGTAGTCAGGGATTTATTCACTGACATACCCATTGATAGATGACGCATTCTACCACCTTAGTCACAGCTGCCTTAAAGGGCTTACATCGTGGTCATTTACAACACAGCAGCCCACCTTTCTGATGAGTTTCTAATGTACACAATTTCATTTTCAACCCAAAAGCAGCATCTATGTCATGTATTTCATTATCAACTTAGGCTTGTGTAAACAACGTTCCCATAATGCATTTTGCTGGTGATGTCACAGCTTTATAGAGGCCTGATAAATTAAGATGACAAACGGTTTGTCAGGATTGTATGGAACAGTATATTATGGTATGGGTGTGTACGGGTGATCTTAATAAGTCTGTGTAGGTTCTCAGTCATCCAGGTCATGGTAATCTAAGGAGCGAATGGACTTCTTTAAGTTGCTTTGCAGACCTTTCTCAAGTGTGGCTCTTGAGTGGTTTACCTCCTATCTATCTTAGCAACTGTAAGTTACAAGCAACTTAAAGAAGTCCTGTCATTTTTCTTTCCAAGCTCCATAGATGATCTTAATAAGCTAGTAATAATGCCAGTAATCACAACTTGGGAGCCATGACAGCTGGAGCCGCTGCAGTGTGCAGATGGTGTGAGGGGAGCAGAGCGATATGTAGCTGTTGGCACTGAGTGCATGTAACATCCCCCCAAATAGTGAGACAGAAGGTTTTTGGAGCAGGGTTCAAATAAACGAGTGAATACAGACTTTCTGAACTTTTGCAGAAACTTCATTTCAATTGAAATTTAAATGTAGGGATGGTTAAGCTTACGTAAAGCCCTGAACTCTTTATTCATTAGATTTTTACATGGAAGGACTTTAGATGTAACAGGAGGGAGTCGATCCTGCCATGGTCCTGAGTCATTTTACCCAGCATTTGTGTTTTTGGGCCTTTAGGTTTTGTGACTCTGGGTTTTTTTTCTTTAAAGTTTATATTGTTTCTTGTATTTTTTCCCTGAGTGTATTTATAAATGCATTTAACCCATTCACTCAGTGAAGCAGTGGGCAGCCATTGGGCGCCCGGGGAGCAGCGTGTAGGGACGGTACCTTGCTCAGGGGTACCTCAGGGTAGCCGTTCAGGGGAATCGAACCCCTAACCTTCCGATCACGAGGCCAACACTTTACCTACTGAGCTATCCCTGCTGTGTTCTTAGTTTTCAGTTCTTTTAGAGTTTAATTTTTCCCTCGATGTTGCGTCACCTTCCCTTGCCTCGTCTCCTTGATTTAGTTCCTTTAGCTCCTTGTGTGTCGTTCTCCCCAGCTATCTCCACTTTTCCAAATTGCCCTTCTTACTCCTTTGGGAGAGTATTTTTTCACATGTCCTCTGTGTTTCCCGGCCTGCATGTGCATCCTACTTTTAGGTTTCAGTAGGTTAGTTCGTTTATCCCTTTTTCCCCCTGTGAGTCAACATTTTCATATCTCCACTACGATGACAGATCTTGCATTCTGTGTGTAGCAGAAGCTGATTTTTTCTTACCCCAAGCCCAACTGTCGACACACCACTTCTGCAGCAAGATCATCCCATTGGTCATCACAAATGGTTCCCCACCTGCCGTTATGGTACACCTCGACACGCCCCTCAAATTCCTCCAGGCCTCCTACTAGCCTTAAAGGGATTCCAGTACCTGGTAAAGTGTTAAAGCAACAACTGAACCAACCATTTGTATAATAGTGACAGTAATATGTTACTTTTGTTCATTATTATTATTATTATTGTTTTGAATGAACAACAGTATGCGAGGTGAACGAGTGAAAAGTAAGTACTGAAGCCAACAAATTCCAGTTAGTTCTGGGAAGCATCTGGTTAATTTCTTGAAAATTTATGAAATCTAATTGCTGAATCGGAAAAAAAACAAGTTTTACATTTGAACTATATTCACCCGAAAACGGATCAAGAAAAAACATACAAACTGAGAATAGTGAACATCAGAATGGAGCAGAAAAGTGCTTTAAGTGAGTTTACCTCTAAAAGGTCAATAGCAAAAGCAGCAGCAACTCAAAAAAAATCCATGTGTTACAGCCAAGGTATGCAGAATCTGAATGCACAACATGTTGAACCAGATGCTCTACAGCCACACCAGGTGCCACTCCTTTCAGATAAGACCAGAAAACTGAAGCTACGATTCACCCTGGCTCAGCAAAATTGGACGCCACAGAATTGGAAAAACGCTGCCTGATCTGATGAGTCTTGATTCCAGATGGAAATGTCAGAATTTGGCAGAAACAGCATGAAAGTGTGGATCCTCCTCTGTATCAGCAGTTTAGGCTGCTAATGGTAATGATGTGGGGGATATTTTTTTTAAAACACTGCAGGCCTTGTAGTAGTAACTTTACATTGTTTAAAAACCACAGGCTACCTGAGTATTATTGCTGACCATGGCATGATCAATGCAATATAGCACCTTTGGGATGGGATGGAAAGGAAAATTTGCATCATGCATGTGCAGCCAACAAATCTGCAGCAACTTTGTCCCTGCAGGACTGCTTTGAGTCTACAGACTGGGCTGTGCTTTGTGATCCACATGGGGATGACTTCAGCATCACAGAGTGCATCACTGACTATGTAAATTTCTGTGAGGATACCATCATTCCAACCAGGACTGTTTTCCCAACAAGTCATGGATCAACAGTGACCCGAAGGCCCTGCTGAATGACAAGAAGAGGTCTTCAGGTCTGGGAAGAACGGTGAGTTGAGAAGGATTCAGTGTGAACTGAAGGCAGGGCTGAGGAGGTCTAAAGAGCCAGAGGATGATGGTGCCAGTGTTTGGCTTGGATCCTCCTGCTCCTCTTTGATTGCATCGGCAGTCTCTATTTCTTATAATTTTTTATGCTGTCATATTAGCCTCGTTATGCCATGATGGTGTCTTTGCTGCTTGAACCTATGATCGATGCACTTTGTGTCTATGGAAAAAACATTTGATAGTTGGGAGAGCTACATAAAGTTGTTCTCTCCTTTCTTTCTGTGTTCTCCTTCCTCTGCTGAATACCTCTTCTTATTCATGGCTCCGAATAAGTACCTGGGAGCTAGAAAAAAGGAAAATTGGACTGAAAAGACAGGGCTGCAGGGTTGGTGTTAAGACTAAGATAAAGCTTTCTTTAAGGAAAGGACATTTTTACTTTCAAAATTACGTGTTTGAATAAGAAGGATCTTGACTGTCTCCAGTTGGTTCAGAATGCTGCTGTTAGGTTTTTAACCAACAGATGAAAGAGACAGCACATTACCCCAGTTTTAATCTCTTTACAATGGCTACCTACTTAGCTTGCAGGTGAAACATGCTTTCAACCCTCTTCAGTTTGCAGGGTGGAGGATGCTGTTACCAACCAGTTGCAACATGCTCACTCTCACCTGCATGGTACTGGTGGCATTGTGAAAATCACGTTCCTTTTTTCAGTGCTTTTAATACCATCCAACCACTTCTGCTGAGAAAGAAGCTGCTCAGGATGCATCAGTGCCAGAGATGCCAGCAAGATCAACAAACTAATTCACAAGACTGAAAGCATCATTGGTCAGAATTTGGAGATGTTTAAAGTCAGGAACAATCTTCATCATGGACAACCCATCACTCCACTCCACACTTCTGGGGCAGCAGAGCTCCTTCTCCTTCACACTGATTCACCCTCGCTGCCATAATGAACACTGCAGGAAACGATTCCTAACATTCTCTATAAAGCTGTAGAATAACTCTTCATTCTGTGAAAGATGAACAAACCTGCCAGGCATACCATCCAGGGCACACTTTGTATTATACCTTCATGAGGCTGTTATTCATACATTTATATTGCACATATTATTGATTAATGTAATTTGCACTTCTCTCTTACACAATGTCAGCCTTACTTTTGCTGTTTTTAACTAACTTCTTTGCCTTTTTATTACCTTTCTTTGTTTTTTATCACTGTTATCTCTGGCACTCACATTTTAACTGTGTTGTTGATTTGTTGTTTATCGTAGACTGTACTATTTTAACCTTTCATCATACTGCTGTAACACAAAAATTTCCCTTGTGGGATCAATAAAGTAATTTTGTAATTCTTTTTGTAATTTTGAGTATGTTTGTGATGTAAGGTCACAAATCTCACCTTCGGGTTCAGCACAAAGCACCCCTGCTTCGTTTCCATGGTTACAGTCACCAGTGGCAAACGTCCTGCTCCAGCACTCTAGCAGGGAATTCTCGTTACCACGGCAACCTAGACGCTCATAGTGGAAGATGGAACTTGGGCCAAAGTAGGAATGCTGTAGGGCTATACCAATCTCACTGTATGAAAAGTACATATACAGAGACACTCTTAGTTTAACTATCATACAGTGACTGCAGAAATGTTAATAAAGAATACCTTTAATGGAAATGAAATACTTTAAAGACTACAGTTTTCCTCAGATGCTTGATGTAGTTCTCACACCGGGATCATTATTCTCACTACTTTTAGTGCATTTCTGAAATCAGTAACACATTTCCCAATACCTATTTTTGATCTCAAGGGCCAACAACCCCAATACAGGAAGTTTGTTTTGGCTCTCTGGTGAAAACCCCCCCAAACCTATGAGTCTTACTCAGAAGAGTAAGATAGGGTAAGGTGCAGAGTTCAGATGGGGTGAGAGGACCCGCCCACTCCTAACTACCTCGAAATCATCCATGTGTCTTCCCTTCCCACAATGATAAGATAAGCAAAAACCTGAGTAGACTTGCAAGTCAAATCAGTCCCACCTGTTAACGGTAGCTCCCCCATTGATCATGGCACTTGTAATTTCTGGGATTAATGTTGGGGGCCTGGATAGTAGACCCTAAGGGAATGTTATGGGAATATTATAATTAAAGGGCTAGAGTAAACTGTAAGAGCCTTTTGCACTAATAAAGAATAATACTCAGATTTTTACCTTTACTGTTTTATAAAAGGTTAAAAAGTGAATTTCCACAATTTAGACTTTAATTGCAGGAAATGTAATTAAAGCTATTTTATCAGGAGCAAAGCAAAATAAAATAGTAATAATCACAAAATAATAATCAAATCACCTGAACTTTACTTATGTGCTTGACCTACTCTGAAATAATGTTGATTTTGTTCTTATTTTTGGTGAGGAGAGGTTGTCTTTAGCACATTCTCACATGAAGATTATTATATCAACTTCTTTTTATGAAATCATACATTTTATAAGACAGACATTTTCTGAGAATTAGTGGCTGCTCAGTGTCACCCCTCCCTCCCTGCAAAACACACACCAAGGTCAGACTGTACAGTGTCTCAGTGAGGCCTGTTATTCGAATCATTATTAGAATCATTACATAGATTCTATTTTCTCATTTATTATATGGGTTAAACTTACACATACTCATTTTTAATATACCTGATAATATTCTGATCAGTATTAACCATAATTAACTATCAACAAAATCACATATGAATTATAGTTCTGTGTTCAACCATTAATCTGTCTTCCTTCATTTAAAATCTAGACAGTTCTTACCTTCTCACATTCCTTCACACACACACACATTCACACACTAATCTACCAAGGTTAAAGGTCAAGGGTCATGTACTCACATACAAAATTCAGACATCGAAACAGTCGTTTTTACTACTTAAACTACATTTATCATTTAACATATCAATCAAAGTTATATTTTGATTTGTCTTTGATTAAGTAAAAAAAACGTTATTATTATAAAACAGGGAAAAGCTCTGTTTTAGCACTGATCAATTTTAATCACATAAGGCTGGATGTTAAGACCTTTTACCCCCTCTCAGCTGTAATGACCAGGGGCGGCCAGTGGGGACATCACTCTCTCTCGACCTCACATCACCTGACAACATCAACATGTCTCACTGTATTTATACATACTGCTCTGTCTTGGTATGTAGGTATGTCTCACTTGCTGAGAACTGCCTTAATTCTTTGTAGCACTGATTCAAAAACTTGCTGGAAACATTTCTTAGACATTTTGGTCCATATTGACATGACAGCATCATGCAGCTGCTGCAGATTTTGGTCATCCAAATTTTCTATTCCACCACCGAAGTACTGCAATTTTTTAGTCTTCTCTTCTCCAATTTTGCTGAGTGCGTGTGAACGGTTAACCCCAGTTTCCGGGTCTTAGATGACAGGAGTGGCAGGATTGCTAAAAGGTAGTAAGGAAGTATACTACTATTACCTTTGGCTCAAGTTTCGGCATACTGTGCTTTCAGACATGCTCTTCTTCAGTTCAGTTCTATTCTGTTGATTTAAGGCCAAATCAAAACAACAGTTGCCTTAAGGCTTGGTTGTAAGTAGTGGTTATTTGAGCTACTAAGCTACTGTTGCCTTCCTATCAGCTTCAAACAGTGTAGCGATTGCAGTCTGACCTCTGGCATCAAAAAGGTATTTTGCCCAGAAAACTGTCACTCACTGAATTGTTTCTATTTTTTGGGCCATTCTCTGTGCCCAGTAGATCAGCAGTTTCTTAATTACCCAGTCCTAGTACTGCCAGCCTGTGCAGCACCAACAACCACGCCGAGTTCAAATTAACTTAAATTACCTTTCTTCATCTTTATGATGCTTGCCTTGCAATTCAGCAGGCAATGCTTGACAATAAGCACAGATTTGCTGACATATGATTGCCTGATTAAATAAAGATGAGGAAAAAATTTCCTCATCTAAAAATTCAAATGTTAAATATTTCCAGAGCAAGGAATTTTTAACACACTTTTTCACATCCTTGTTTTATTTTGGATGCCTACATTATTTTACTTTGAACACAGAAACAAAATTATAAAAAAAAAACAAAAAAACGTATCACCACACTGATGCTAATAGTCAGCTGTGTGTCCATTTTGCTAGATAACATCTTGGTCTTGTGAGGGTCGTTCTTCACCAGGAGCACCGTGGGTTTTGGGTCTCGTCGTGTTGGAAGACAAAGCGGTGACCCCAGACCCAGTTTTGCTGCTAAAAGCTGATCCTAACATATCCTCCTTCCTTCATGATTCCTTCCACCTTGATGAGATTCCTCAAACACACTGAAGTATCCCCACAGCATAATACTCCCACCGCCGTGTTTCACTGTGGGGATGCTGTTCTTTGGGTTCTTGAAAGGATTCTTTGGGTCCTTGTGGCATTTTTTTGTATGTTGCCCAAGCCAGAACTACATTACATTAGTAAATGCCACACTCTACTATTTGAGCCACAGCTACTCATGTGTGTGTTCTTCATTTGGATTAAAATTAAAACTCTGCCATTACCTCAGTCCAAGCTGTCTGCATATGACACTGGCATCACGGTCAGTCCAGTGTGTGTCACATACTGCGCCCCACTTGTTATTCAGATACACCTCCAGACGGCCACTGTTGCCTGAACCCCCCACCAGTCTGGCTGCACCTACACACATCAGGAAGAATTTCAACAAGCAGAACACGTACAATAATAACAAAATAAAAATATCATTTTTAAACAAGCACCAAATAGGGAATCATTGGTTTGATCATTCTAGCAATACCTGGAATGGCAGTGAAGTGTTACTGGCACCCATGATGGTACAACATAGCTACTCAGAGGAAACTGTGGACTGTGTGGAACAGAGACGGGCAGTAACGCGTTACTGTAATCCGATTACTTTTTTCAAGTAACGAGTAATGCTGTTACAGGAGTCTGGTGAGGGACTTTGTCACATGGAGTCACACCAACCACCTGCAACTCAACACCTCAAAGACCAAGGAACTGGTTGTGGACTTCGGGAGGTCCAGAGCAGGTCCACTCCCAGTTCTGATAGA
>VUQG01044413.1:6900-25286 GCA_015106755.1 Etia nguti
CAGGCCTTGAGGGCCGCTGTCCAGCTTGTTTTCCAACTAACCTGCCCTTGTAGCTTCTTATTGGCAAAGCACACCTGATCCAGGTAATCAGCAGCAGGTAGGGCAGGGATATCTCAAAAACAAGCAGGATGCTGGCCCTCGAGGACTGGAGTTTGACACCCCTGGCTTGGAGGCTTTATTAATTTAAATGTGATTTTTACCAAGAAATCAATCTACAGTGAAATCTAGCTGACCTGATGCTCTCTCAGTAGCTCCATTGCTAAAACCTGCTGGTTCAGTGAATGCTTCAGACTGGCACTTAGTGAATTACACATTGCAACTAACGTATTAATTCAACTGTTAATACTTTCAGCACTTCTAATTTTCGCCTGCAGGATATATTACCAGACACATGTCAAATTATGGAAAAGCTGCTGCTGATGGTTTGATGGTGTGGGGAATCCTTTATTGGCAAACCTGTTCCATTAGCAACAACAGACGGGTTTAAATTCCACAGCATACCTGAGTATTGCTGCTGACCATGCACATCCCTATATGACCTCAGTGTACCCATCTTGTGATTGCTGCTTCCACAGAATGGTGTGCCATGTGTCTCAAAGCTCAGATCATCTCACTTTTCAGCTCACAGCTCAAAATACTTTTATTTTGAAGGATTTTTCACTTTCCCTTGACAGTGGCTACTCTATTACTGAATTAAGTCACTTCCTGATGTGGACAATAACACATTGGGCATTCTTTGTGTTATTTTCACGTTGCAAATCATGGACGCAGTAACTTGTCAAACTAATGATATGGGTGGCATGGTCTCTTGGAGGAATAAATGTTTTCTTATTTCTGATTAATCTTGTAATACTTGGCAGTGTGTTTTTTTTCGGGGTGTGAATTTATTGCAGTAACTGGTGGAAATATCTGCAAATAAAAGATCAGATCTTACATTTACAATATAATAGTGGTAAATACTATCAGCAGTTTATGGTGGATTGACTACCAAGGCCTCTACTGCCATCTAGTGGTAACCTCTAATATCACTATATAGCTCAGTTACTTTAGGTGAAAGCAGATAATATTTTATGTTGAAAAATTAATAAAAAGCTAATGCAGCAAAAAAAAATTTGTTACCATCTAAAATTTAGAAGCGAATTCTATAAAACCAGCTGTTTAACAAGAATAAACTTGTCAAACAATAAAGTATTTTCTTCTTGTTAATTATTATATAATGACAGCTAACTACGAAGTAGAAGGCCACTTAAAATCAGAGTGTGGTCAGTGGATGCTGAGACGCATAGTGCACAGAGGTTTCCAACTTTCTGTAGAGTTGGTGGCTACAGACCTGCAAACCTCATGTTGCATTCAGTGGGTTTCCATGGCTGAGCAGCTTTACCCAAACCTTACATCACCAAATGCAATGCAAAGACGTGTTCTCTGGACAATCCCCAAAGGTTGATTCTGTTCATCTGGATGTAGCGTTTTCAGTGGGAGAAATGTTTAGTCACTCATCCAAGCGACTTCTTTAGTCTCAGCTGACTGCAGGTTTCCCCAACCTTATAAACAGTACCTTTGCGCATGACTGAAACTAGCACAACTGAATGAACAATGGGCTGGGAGGTCAGTTCCTTGATCATTAATATGCAAATTCTCATGACCATTGATCAAAGCCCATTGGTTAACAACCATTGATCAATGGCCATGAGTACCATTCACAGAGAGTTGGGGACTGGCTGCAATCACAGCATTGTAAGATGGTGAAAGATGTACCCTTAGGTCCCCTCCTCGATTCAGAGATGGTCTTTCCCTTTTCACGTAAATGGCCTCATTGACTCCCCACTCAAACCAGCATTCCTCCCTGTCCAGGATGTGTACATCCTCATCATTGAAAGAGTGTCCACTGGCCTGCAGGTATAAATAGACTGCAGAGTCCTGGCCTGACGAGTTAGCTATTCTGTGTTGTGCCATCCACTTTGCCAGAGGTTGTTTGCTATGATTTATACATCGAGGAAACCAACCTTCCTGGCCCTGAACAGCGTACACTACACGGATGAGTGACGAAACGTTTCTACCACTGAAAGCACTACGTCCAGATGAACAGAATCAACCTTTGGGGATTTACTTACCTGGATGATTGAGAATGCATCCAGACGTTCTCTGGACAAGTTTGGCATTGATGATTGCCATGAGAACTGTACTTGTCTGACTGCATCGTGCTAAGTGTAAAGTTAGCATATGGTGGGAATATGGTGTAGGGCTGTTTCAGAACTCTTAATGCTTCAGTATACCAAGACAGTTTGGACAATTTCATGCTCCCAACTTTGTGGGAACAGTTTGGGGATAGCCCCTTCCTGTTCCAACATGACCGCGCACCAGTGCACAAAGCAAGGTCCATGAAGACATGAGTTTGATGTGGAAGAACTTGACTGGCCTGCACAGAGTCCTGATCTCAACTCAACAGAAAACCTTTGGGATTAATTAGAGCAGACACTGTGAGCCAGGCCTTCTTGTCCAACATCAATGTCTGACCTTACAGCTGTGTTTATGGAAGAATGGCCATAAATTCCCATAAAGACACTCCTAAACTGTGGAAAGTTTTCCAAGAAGAGTTGAGGCTGTAATAGCCGCAAAAGGCGGGCCGACAAAACTAACTGAAATAAAACTGAAAGTGATTTAAAAACAAAGAAATCTAATGTAAAATAAAAACATTACACTAACTGTCCTGACCAGCTGTTTGAAGCACATTAATTAACACAATTGATTGAAGATGAGACCTTCTCATTTTAATCAACTTGGGGAGGAAGATATTATTTTAAGCAACAATATCCCTATCAATGGCAAAAGTGAATATGTTGACACATTCGTCATGCAATATAGTATTTTGCCAATGAAGCTCACAAAGTCTCAAGTTGAAGTAAAAGGTTCTTACTTTGTTTCTCATATATTTACAAATATTTGAAATGCACTTTATTAAAAGGGCAAAAATGTGCTGACTATTGAAGTCACTGAGAAACATGTCCAGCAGGGAGAAGGAGGGGCAGGAAACACGGATGAAGAGAAGGGAGGTTTGCTTTGCTTTTTCCTGTTTTGTCCCCACTTCTCCTCCCCCTCCTCTTATCACTGAAGTGGAGATGGAAAGAACGGGGATCAGTCAGAGCGTGGACGAAGGATTAACAACTGAGTGAAAATGGGGAAAGATAAAGGCAAACAGACTGACACAGTGTGAACGAGAAAGTGAGGGGAAACGGATTCCAAAACAAGTGAAGGAGTTGAATAGAAAAGCAAGCGATTAAAAAGTATACCACAGAAGACGCCACAAAGATAGAGGACTGAATAGCTGTTTCTGGAGTTGGGTGGACCCTTTGCGAGAAAGTGTCGACATCAACCACCGCAGCTACCATGTACAGTGGATATGGAGGTATGGGCAAGTGTAATGCTCTCACAGAGACTAGCTTATCTCTCTAATCATTAACTGCTTATGTTTGTCAGAATCAATTCCCAGTTGCACGTTAACAGGCCTGTAACTTATTATTGGGTGATGGCTAGAGAATTTGACCCCAAAATACCAAATTTAAGTTATTTGTATAGTTCATATTTTTCAAGTCTGTCTACTAACAGTGCTTTCAGTTATGTATGTGCAAAACAATGAAACTTGTGATTTCCCTCCTCAGTTACGCTGCGTTGGTTAGTTACAGAGGACAAATTCCACAGTACTCATTAAAAATTTCCACTAAAGTTAAATAGACTTCATCAGAGTTTATCAATTCAGGTGTGGCTACAAGTGAGTTGAGTACAAACTTTTCTTTGTGTTTCTGTGTCTCTGCCATTGACGATGTCGGTGTACATGATGAGGGCCCACTCTCCTGTTTGAATAACTGATGAAGACATCGGCATTGCTTTTAAACGTATTTGAAATATACAAGAGCACGTCTGACCTTTTTTACATATCATCAATTTACAACTTTTCATTTTGAAGTTTAGTTTTATTGTTAGATATTTTCTATGAATCGAATCACTTTTTTAGATTCATAATGTTTCTTTTCTCATCAGTGATGAGACTTGATAGCATGTGTAACAATGATAAGACTGTTACTCAAGTTTGTTTTGGGGGGGGTGTTTTGTTTCTGTTATCAGTTTTTCATAGTGACTCATGGAACATAGTTATGTCATGTTCCTGGTATGTTGTGGGTAGTACATACCAAAAGTAGTTTAAGGTAGGACAAGAGAACTTTCCCTCTGACATGGTCTTTTTAAGGAAATTATTAACTGGTTTATTTATTTATTTATTTTATCTACTAGTCCCCTCTACTTAGATGTATTATCTTATATCCTAAATGTCCTGCCTTTATTAATAAACTGAGTTCGGTCTTAATTTTTTACATGACTCATTTCAAACCTTCTGTTTGAAGCTAGATTCCAAGTAAAAGTGTTTTCATATCAGTTTAAGACTGATATTTATTCTGTTTGGATTTAGGTAAGATGATGGTCTGGGTTTAATCCTTTCAATGCAGTGAAAGGGGGTTCTGATCTTTGCTAACTTTGGTTTTAAACCATTTTTGCAATACATGAAAAGGTTCCTATGTTTATCTTCAGGATAAAGTTCAGTCACTACTTTTAACATTGTTGATATCCATTTCTGCTTGAGCTGTGACCACAAGTGTTTTAATGAGATTATGTACCTTTCTAAATTCTCTTGAAGAAGTTGTAGAAGGACTGTTGTTTCGCAGAGAAACAAAACAAATAAGACCAAAGTGAGATTTGTTTCAACCGAGAAGTCTCACTATATGAATGAGAAGCATAAAAGTCTTATGCTATTTCATAGAAACATCAGCTTTCCTTGTTCACTTTGTCCTTTTTGTTATCATGCCTTCAATTTATTGTCTCAAACGGGTTCTTTTTCTTTCCTGGAAATGAGCAAACATGGCTGCGCAGTAAATTTGTTGGGTTATTCCTGTGACTCAGTAAATCCAGAAACTGCTTTAGTCTTTTCCTGACCCTGCCCTTGCAGGATGTCCAACCCCCCCACCCCCTCCAGTTTCCTTCTCATACAGACAGTAATATGAGGAAGGAATAGATTTAGCCATGAAAGTAAAATATATGAATAGTGCGCAGGGGTGTGGGAGAAACTACTAGAAATAGTAGTGTTCCAAATAGAAGAATCTAGATTACAATATAAGGCATTAAGTCATTGCTAGAAATGGAGAGCAATGCTTTCCTCGTCTCGTACTCAAGCAAAACATTTTTTTTTTTTTGTAACAGAACCTGGTATAATCATCTGTTTCCACCCTGTTAACATTAACCATTACTTCATGAATTTCTCTGTTAAATCCTAATCCTTTAAAAGTTGTAGTTCTTTCTGTCAGGTGTGTGTGTATGGCTTGATAACTGGCAGAGTCTGGGGGGCAGAGGAGCAAGCTTGACACGAGTGTTTTTCCTCTTCCCGTGTGTGTGTGTTTTGGATCTGCCAGTCTGTCTAGATTTGACATTCCTTTCATGAAGGAGATACATGAAAGGAATGACATGCTGTGCCGGCAGAGCCCGCGGGCACGTCACTGCAGCCCCCTCTGGCTTCTGCTCTGTGGCTGCTGGGTGACCCCTCGTCTGGGGCTCTCATCAGCTCTTCCCAGGAGGGTGGCACGGTTGCCCCTCCGATGGTCCTCCTTGGGCTTTCGCACTCTGTGGCCTCTGGATGTCTGGGGCCTGGATATCCTTCATGCCCTGGGGGTCGGGGCTATGGCTCCCCACACCCTCTAGCAGATCGTTACATGGAGAAACCTTTTGAATGCAAGCAAGCTTATACACACAGGTGTGTACACACGGGTGTTCACAGACACAAACTACACCTTTCTTGGCTGCTACCTCAAAGCACATTGTGCGCTGTCGATCTTGCGTGCTGCACAATAACATTCAATATTTAGTATTTACTGTTATTTACTCTTAGCTAGATTATTGTGATGGTGTTGTGTTTATTATGTTGCTTTCTTTTTTGCTTGTTTTCTTTTTTCTTTTTTCTTCTCTCAACAGGTGATCCAGGTGAGGTTTTTTTTTTTAAGTGCCCTTTCTCGATGTCCCGCTTCCCCTCTGTTTTCTTTCCCTCCCTCTTTCTTTCTCCCTTTCCTATCCCCCAGTCATGTCTGTCCCATCTGTAACAAATGAAAATAAAATAAAATAAATAATAATAACAAAGGTCCTTTAAATGGACCAATACGGCAAGGCCGTGATGATCCACTTGGTAAAGTAAATCCGTTGGGCATCTTTCTTGGCCTTCAGACAATAATTCTGATGGCTAAAGAACCAAACGGGACGGGGGGGGGGAAGGAATGACGAAAAGACCACTTTGAATAAACACAGCAATTTTCATTTCAAAGAGAGCACTGCTTAAGTATCCTACATACTCTGCAATCTGTGAAAATAACATCTATCAACCTTAATATTAGGATCACCTGCCTAATATTGTGTTGGTCCCCTTTTGCTGCAGTATGAGCTACGCTAGCTCGTCCATTGAATCGGACCATTAATTGCTCCTCATGTGCGTCAGTAAGCCTTGATCACCCATGACCTTGTTGCTGGTTCACCACCGTTCATTCCTTAGATCACTTTTAATAGATAGGCAACTTATTAAAACACATGTAGTTTGAGAACTGGTGCCCCAGGCGGAGGAATTCAAGTATTTGGGGGGTTTTGTTTAAGAGTAAGGGGAGAGAGGAGCTGGTCACTGACAAAGACAGTGATGCGAATGTTGTACCAGTCTGTTATGTACAAGACAGAGCTGAGCTGTAATGATATCGTGCTCGAATTAAAAATCACTGCTCTAGGACTGCAGGATTATGGTCAAAATGATTACGATGATCATTTCGAACAGGCTTGAAATCATTATTACTTTTTATAATTAGCCATTGATTTATTTTTTGTTTGTTTTTGTTTTTGTTTTGTTTTTTTAGTTTCAAAAATGGTGCTATCAGCTGATCCTTTCTGACGGACAAGTTGTTCACCCTTAGTTGTGCCAGACATCTGAATTGTGTTTGGTATCTGTCCTTTAACATGGCGTTACACGTCCAGACTAGTCCAGGAAACTTAAAGCTGCATGGTACAGGGAAGAGCAGTGATCGGCAGATACAGTCATGTGGTCAGACACTGACTTAGTGAACATTTGATTTGCTTTTGCTTTTACTTTGCCATCTATTGGCAGAACATATTCAATATAATCTCAAATTATGACTCATCATTATGTAGCAGGATTGGGGATCGGTCCAGGTGTACACGCTGTGTACATCCTTTTTTTTTTTTTAAATCCACATAATTAAAAACTCAGGGTTAGATAAGTCCCAGTTTTGGTTTAGCTTGGAGTAAGTTTCCAAGCAGCGAATAATAGTCCCCACTTAGGTTGTGTGTGCACGTGTGCGTGCATGTGTGTTTGGGCCGAGAACATTTTTCTAGAATGATCTGGGAGGGAGAGGTCAGAAAGCATCAGACAATAGGTGTGGTGTGACAGCCTTCCATTCGCCTCTGTGGTAATCGAGTTTGAGTTTGTGGCACAGAGCCATAATGCTAGTGTAGATTTGAAACCATGAATGGCAGAGGAGATGGTGTGACTGGAATCTTTTGTTATCATTGGCCAGGACTGCACCACTGTTTGGATCAGGTAGGGAACAGAAACAAAGTGTGACAGACACCCTGTTTGTAAAGTGGATCTGGCCAATGTCTGAATAAGCTTGTTGTTCAACTGAAGCTGATGATTTACTGCAGTGATTTGCTCGTGTCAGTCTAATAATAAAGCTAGAGATTACTTATTAGACAAGATAGGATGTGACGGAGCGAGAAATGTGCCGATTACCACTGACTTGTCTGAACCTGAAATCTGACTTGGAATACCATCAAGGTTGGTTTTCTATTTAGATTTATTGGTGTACCATTTGTTTATATAGTGATAGCTCATTTAACATTTTCATTAAAGCAAAAGAATAAGATGTATAATGAAACTGCATATAAATGTAGAGTCTGTGGTTGTCAGGACTTTGAGTTTTCATTCCAGACATTTTTAGATTTAAAATATAAAGTCATTCTCAAATTTCAACAATGTAACGATGATGAAATGATGTGGGAAGAGTACACTGCCGTTCCTTTAGATTCATGTCTTGACTCTGATTCAATCTGCATAGCTTTTTAAATCAAGTAAAAATGATCAGTCCCTTTAGTGCATATACTATGTACATGTTACATGCTAACATTCACTCAACTAAGCTGTTGTTAACTTGTTTGGTTCTCAGTCTGATGCACATGCATATTAGAACAATGTGTATGATGGCACTGCACAAACAAAATGAAACCTCTTTAACCTGTCCCAGCTGTCACAGAGCTGAAGGCAGGGTACAACCTAGACTGAGGCCAGTCCATCACAGGGTTGCTAACCAGTGCACTACTGTGCCACGTCAGTGTAGTGGAGTCCCAAGTTATGCTGGGAAAACATAGAGGGGTTATTAAACCATTAACAAGGTCCAGTTATCCTGCTTTCAGTGCTCAGCTGACTTTTGGTTAGCATTACATGATGTACTCACATACTGAAAGTGTGTGTGTGTGTGTGTGTACACAAACTGACTCCTTACAGAGCACTGTAACCATACAGAGCATTCAGGTAGTTACTGTGTAATGTAGACTTTTCAATTCTGTCAAAGCATAATGTGATGACTTATCAGACAAAAAGAAGGAAATGCCTGAATGTGATGGACATGGTATCACTGAGCTTTTCCACTTGCTCTGTTGGTGTGCTGTGAACCTCTGACAGGCTCAGTTTGTCTCTGCCTTTATCCCTCACTTCCCCTCAGCACTCATGTTTTTGTCAGTACTTAAACTAGGTTAAGTCAACAAAAAGTTGACCATAATGTGTGCATAAATGTGCACTTGCACATGCTCTCTCTCTCTCTCTCTCTCTCTTGCTCTCTTTCTCTCTCTCTATGTGAGTGTATAAAAATCAGCTTGAAAAATGTTCTTTTTAACCAGAATAAATATTTGCATGTTTACGGGAAATGATCATATGAAAATTGGAGACCATTAGATCGTTAAGGTATTCTTTTTAGTCTGTGATGTGGTTAAAATTGACCTTTTCTCCCCAGCCATAAGCCTGCGCCCTTTGGACCCGTCTTCCTTTGTTAAATTTCCTGTCAAGAGAAGGAGTTCCATCTGACTTCCTGTTGGATTGTGACATTTCCTGTGATGTGGGAGGAGGGGTTGGTACTTGCCTTGCAAAGGCCTTTCAGCTGTTTTAAGAAACAGGATGCAGGACACTGCATAGGCCACACTAGGAAAAACTCTGCTGACATAAATTATCAGCTCACTTTAGCCTCAGTAACACAGCACAGACTTCAAATATTGGTTCAAATGTTGTAATACAAAATGGATTCACCAAAAGATGAGAAGCAACTGGGATAGAACCCTTTAAAAGTTTTAAGATTTATTCGTTCCCGCAGTACAAAATACACAAAGATACAAAAAACTATAATTGACTGTAATTGCATTTCAGTTAACTTTTACCTATACTGACAAATTGTCATTTCACTGCATTCCAATGGTAAAGTCGGAAAAGCCTAAAAAATGGGGTTTGTTTTGCTTTTTAGGAAGGCAGAACCATTCATGCATCACTACCAATACAAGCAAGCAAGCAATTTATTTATAGGACTTTCAGACAACTCCCAGCTGAAAACAAAGTGCTGTACACTTGACGTGACAAACGAAAAATCATTAATTAAATTAAATTGAACTTAAAACAATAAAATCAGCACATTAGATAAAATTAAAGAAGTAAAATCATAAATACAGCACAATACTTTGTGTTTGTAGTTTGTATTTAAAAACACTGCTGCAGGACTTTCCTGGCTATAGCCTGGTCAGTGTTCTGTGTGTGACTTATTTAGCAGAGCGCAAAAACACAACAGTTGCAGCAAACTTTACAATGTTTTACACTTTTCCTACAGTTTAGATTCACTGCCCCCATCTTGGATTGTTAACCTTGGGTTGGTGGGGCTGCTCTGACGTCCTGGGTTGGAAATCCTAGTTGTGGTAGTGTCACAGTTGAAGATTCCAACTTGATCTAGAACAGACCTTAGGTTGCGGGCCTATTGCTAGCCTGAGTCGAGACCTTTGAATCTTTTTGCTCATCTGGGTTGATTGATGCTAAGTTTATATTTAAAAAGGGAAAATATTTTACTGTAACTAATACTTATGAGTGGGTTTTTTTGTTTTTTTTGTTTGTTTTTTTTAAACTGAGCTTACAAAAAAATACTTGAATCTATGATAGTTAAACATGTTTTCAGTCAGCACATCTTGGATGGCTGCTGCGCAAAGCAAAGAGCACACATTTGGACAAAATGTATTACTGTTCTTGATGTGAGAAATACATTTGGCATGCTGCAACAATTTTGGTGGTTTGGCGGTTGAACTCACTATTTGCTGTTTGTTTTTAATGGTTTTTATTTTTAAAAATAGCGGTTTAGTTGTGCTGTGTTGTCAGCAGTGTGCTTTTCTTCCTCTGCTCTAAACAGGGAGTCCGTCCCGAACTCTGTCGACGATGTCTCTGTCCATTCGCCCAGTCAGACGCCTCACCTCCAGATCCATCACTAGGAGCCAGAGCTTTACTGGAGTCAATACCTACGACAAACCTTACCGGTATACACACGCATACATACACACAAAAATCCCTCTTAACCATGTGTTTTTCTCTTTTTTAAAAAGGCTTGTTTCCGTACTATCTTGTACTTATGTGTAATAACTTGTCATAAGGACAAGTCTCTCTTTAATGTCACATATTGATGGTCTGTGACATGTTAAAATTGATCAACTTGCTGCTTGCTGTGAAAATGAATGCACAAGTACCTGTTTAGGATTGTGGGTTGGTATGGGTTTGGCTTTAAGCCAAACAGCTGGCAAAAAGGGCAATAAAACTCATCTCTCATCAATTTCAACACACTCACAAACAGGCTGTTTGGCTACTAGACACATGTACGTTTGTACATGAGTCGTGAGCTGTACAATGCCCAGGTCTGCTCTTGAGGGATGTTATGGCGATCTTATAACTTTAGGTCAGGATTTCTGAAAATGACTTGGTCTTTGTTGTGTTGCAGAAACCTTGTGGTGTTCAGCACTCCTGGTCTCAGCAGGAAGCCCAGCAGAGCAAGCAGATTGTTTGCTATGTCGATCAAGGCCAACCCCCAACCAAAGGTTCCTCAACCAGAGCGACTGGATGAAGTGTATGAAGCACTGAAGAAAGGCCTTCAGTGAGTATACACTCAACAAATGCATTTCATAGAGAGAGAGAGAGAGAGAGAGATTATGAGTGTGTGTGTGTTCTCAGGTCTTACCTGCAGGTTCATCAGATGGACTTGGAGACACTTACCAGACAGATAAAAGAATCAAAGAGGAACTCTAGACTGGTACGTTGTTACTTTTGGCCCAGCATAAGAATAGATAAATAAAATGATATAGCTTCAGTTGCTGATGACTTGATATTTTCTGCCTTTCAGGGTTTCCTGTATGAGCTGGACAAGGTGAGCTTCTTTGAATCCTTCAGACAAGCTCATATTAGAAATAAGTCAAATTTAATATTGCCATTCTTGTTTTAAAATCCTATGAAAACTTAGTTAAAAATGGAACAAATGCCAAGAATTAATGTGACTTTCTAATTTCCTTTAATCAGCAAGTAAAGGTGACTGAGAGGTACATAAGAAAACTGGAGTTTCACCTCAGCAAGGTAAGACCAGTGTGATTTCCTGACATGTAGGAGTATAGTTGTGAGATGACTCTTTGTATAACTTGCTAATTACATTGCTCTTTGTGCACAGGATGAACAGATCATAAAAACAGTTTGACAGAAAATATTTTCTACAGCTCTCATGGCTGTGTTTCTGTTGAGATCCTGCATTTGTCATTTTTAAATTGGCGTTACTGATAAGGGTATACTTGATATTGTAACAAACTAGTGATCGGTATACATACATCAATATATTTTTACTTTGTTATTATGGAGTACTGTTTTTGGAATTTGATGTGAAAAATGAATTGAAGCAATTTTGGACTAAGGCTGTAACATGTCAAAATGTAGAACAAGTTGAGCGCTGTGACTACTTTTGGGATACAGCCTTTTGCTTGTATACATGTCATTGTGCACAAGCAAAAGACTGTAGGGTGATGGTAACACACTTTCTAGTGGCCACTGTCTGGTTTACTAGTTGGATGATGAGGTTTGTTTTTAATGGTGCTTCACCTGGTGCCTCACCTGTGCACCATCCAAAATAATATAAAGTGGACTAAAATGACCAGCTGCAATGTTAGTACATTTTTACCAACTCAACATGAAACATGTATTTTTTATTTGTTGTTTTATTTTTTGCTGCGGTTACTACACAGAGCTTGCTTTAAGCTGTGATGTTAAAGGACACAGGTTGTCTAGCAGTGACAGGGAGCTTACTGTCTAGAAAAAGACTGGCTTTGGCTTAAATTCTACTCTCAAGTGAAGTTGCTGTGAGCTTTTCCCCTCTACTCCCAGATTGAGGAGTTTTATGAGTCCTACTGCATGCAGAGGAGACTCAGGGATGGAGCCAACAAGATGGTGAAAGCATACACGGCTTCTTCAGGAAGTAAGGAAGCCAAGGAGAGTTTAGCAGAAGCCAGTAAAGGATACAAGGAGTACACAGAGGTAAAAAAAAAAACCAAAAAACTACAAAGGCATGCAGTGGATAAAATGTTTTTAGATTAAACTGAGAAAATTGCTAAATGTCTAATTATTCTTGTAGAAGAAAGGAGCCATTGCATGAGCAAGTAGTAATAGGGAGTCGCGCAGTAGGTCAGACTGTACAGAAAAGATTGCCCTAAGGTCTCCATCTTTTCATTCTCTTTAGAACATGTGTGTGTTGGAGAATGACTTTGAGAACCAGCTGGGGAAGTTCCACATAAAGATGAAGGGTAAGAAGTAGAGATCATGTGGTGACACAAACTCCAATCTTAAATATAGCTAGCAACTCAATTATGACATACTTTATGTGTATGTGTTCCTTCTGATATGACCTTTAGTTAACTGCAGTGTTCTGGGGGGTTTTGCAGTTTGACAAAATGCTTAGTCTGTTTCCACTTGTTTTTTTTTGTTTGTTTTTTTTTAGGTCTGGCAGGATTTGCTCGATTGTGTGCTGGTGACCAATATGAGGTTTGTCTCACCCCCCAAACCCTCAATTTCTCACTCTGAATTCATGGCAACGACAATATAAATATGATTAAAACACTAAGAATATGGATGTCATGTTACCAGATATTTAGCCTGTGGTACTAGCTTGTGATGACACCAGAATCAATGACTGTTTTTTCAGTACCAAAATTCTGATAGTATGTTGTCAAATGAAAAATCAGCATTAAGATATAAGGATATAATAATTTGGATGTTGAATTGAAACTCACTCACTTTGAATTCTTTGATCAGATTTGGATATTGCTCTTTTATGTATTTTGCTAAATGGGACAGGATTTCTTCCCTTGTTCTGAAAAGCACAAGGCATCATTTGTGTATTACATTTTGTGAATCTATTATCAACCACTGGTCATCCAGAAGAGCCTCGAAGAGATTCTGGCAAACTGTCAGGTGACTCAGGAGAGGAAAGTGGTGCGCTACTTGGGTGGAGTGCTGCTGACCACGAGGATATTGTAGGGAGGTGGAAGGAATACTTCAAGAACCTTTTTAATCCCACTCACATGTAATCCATAGAGGAAGCAGAGTCTGGCGATGAGAAGGATGACTCATCCATCACTTGCGGTGAGGTCACTGAGGTAGTTAAACAACTCCTTGGTGGAAGGGCCCCTGGGGTGGATTAGGTTCGCACTAAGTTCATGAAAGCTCTGGATGTTGTAGGGATCTCTTGGTTGACGTGCTTCTCCAATGTTGCGTCGAGATCAAGGCCAGTACTTCTGGATTGGCAGACCAGGGTGGTGGTTCCCATCTTCAAGAAGGGGGACCGGAGGTTGTCACAAGGTGGATCACACTACTCTAAGTCTATGCCAGGGTGCTGGAAAAGAGAGGCCGTCCATTAGTCAAACCTTGGATACAGGGGCAACAATGCGGTTTTTGTCCCAGTTGCAGAACACTGGACCAGCTCTTTACCCTCTGGAGCAGTGGTGTCCAAACCTAGGCCTCGAGGGCCGGTGTCCTGCAGGTTTTAGATGTGTCCTTGATCCATCACAGGCTGATTTAAATGGCTAAATTACCTCCTCAACATGTCTTGAAGTTCCCCAGAGGCCTGGTAATGAACTAATCATTTGATTCAGGTGTGTAGACCCAGGACTCCGCCAGGGCTGCTCTTTGTCACCAATTCTGTGCAGAATTTTTATGGACAGAATTTCTAGGCATAGCCAAGGGCCAGAAGGCTTCTACTTGAGCGGTCTTGGAGTCTCATCTCTGCTTTTCACAGATGATGTGGTTCTGTTGGCTTCATCAGGTGGTGGCCACCAGCTCACACTGGAGCGATTCGCAGCCGAGTGTGAAGCGGCGGGAATGAGAATCAGCACCTTCAAGTCTGAGGCCATGGTCCTCAGCTGGAAAAGGGTGGAGTGCCCACTCCTGGTCAGGGACGAGTTATTGCTCCACTTGGGCCAGTATCTTGGGGTTTTGTTCAGAGTGAGGGGAGGGTTGAGATAACAGACGAGAGAACAGACACATTGGTTCTGTGGCTGTTGTGATGCAGTCTCTGTACCGGTCTGTCGTGGTGAAGAGAGAGCTAAGTGTAAAAGTGACCGGTAAATTGAGAGCTTCAATCTATGTCCCTACCCTCATCCATGGTCACGAACTTTGGGTAGTGACCGAAAGAACAGGATCCGCTTCTTCAGGCGGCGGAAATGAGCTTTCTCCAAAGGGTGGCTGGCCGTTCCCTTAGAGATGGGAGTTCAGCCATCCGGGAGGGGCTCAGAGTAGAGCTGCTAGCAGGAGCCAGTTGAGGTGGTTCAGGCATCTGACAAGGATCCCTCCTGGGCACCTCCTGGGTGAGATGTTCCGGGCATGTCTCACCAGGAAGAGGCCCCGGGGAAGACCCAGGAGACATTGGAGAAATTTTCTTTCAGCTGGAGCAGGTGGCCGGGGCTTATCTGCTTAGGCTGATGCCCCCGCAACCCGGCCCCAGATAAACAGAAGAAAATGGATGGATGGTCATCCACCTCAGAGTATCAACTTTCTTATCAAGGGGCAATGCTATTGTAGCAGCTGCACTAGTCGCCATCTTTCACCTGTGGTTTTTCTTCTGCTTGTGGCATCCTTCTCCTTCATCATGTAATGATTAGATCCCAACCAACATATAGTCCTCGGAAAAAGTATTTGACCCCTTTTTTTCCCCCCCATATCTGTGATTCTTCACACCATTTGTTTCAGATTGTAAATGGACTGGTTCTTCCAAAGCACTTTTCTGCGTTCTCAAAGTGTTTTATACAACATGCCTCATTCATCCATTCACATCCATCCATACAAGCACAATTTAAAAAAGATTTTTAATGTTAGACAAAGGTAATCTGAAATAATACAAAATGCAGTTTTTAAATGTTTATTTCATTTAATAAACGAAATAAACTATCTAAGCCTACCTGCCCTGTGTGAAAAAGTTATAACCCCCTCTTTAAATCATGAATTAACTGTGATTAACCACATTGTTTGGAAAGCTGAGTTCAATTTCACTAGCCACACCCAGGCCTCAGGCCTGAATCAAGAAATCACTTAAATAGAACCTGTCTGACAAAGTGAACCAGGCTAAAAGATCCCAAAAAGCAACAACTCATGCCACATTCCAAGAAATGCCAGAGAAACAAAGTCACTGACATTTATAAGTCTAGAAATGGTTGCAGAGCCATTTCTAAGGCTTCACTAACCATAGTAAGACCAATTAACCACACATGGAGAAAACTTGGAACACTGGTGAACCTTTCCAGGAGCATCCAAGACCACATTAATGACTTGTCCGGGAGGTCACAAAAGAACAAAGAGCAACATCTGAAAAACTGCAGGCCTCACTTGTCTCAGTTTAGGTCAGAGTTCATGATTCAACAGTAAGAGAGTGTGGGGAAAATGGCATCCATGGGAGAAATCCAAGGAGAAAACTACTGCTAACCAAAAAGAACACAAAGGCTCGTTTGCTCATTTGCCAAAAAACAACTTGATGATTGACTTGTGGGAAAATAATTCATGGACTGATGAGACAAAATGGTTTGACTCTGTTACATTTGACATAAAACTAACACATCTTCTCATGAAAAGAACATGATATCAACAGTTTGATGGTCTGGGACTGCTTTGCTGCTTCAGGACCTGGATTACTTGCTGTAATTGATGAACCGTAAATTCTGCTCTCTAATAACAACTCCTGAAGGAGAATGTCTGGCTTATCAGTTAATTTCCTGAACCAAGTGGCCTAAACCTCTGGACCGATTGAAATGCTTTGGCATGACCTTAAACAGGTCATTCATGCTCAGAAGCCCTACAATGTGGCTGAATCAAAATAGTTCTGCAAAGAATAGTGGGTCAAAATTCTTCCATGGTGATGTGAAAGACTCATTGCCAGTTACAAACACTTTACTGTAGTTCTTGCTGCCAAGGGCAGCACAACAAGGTATTAGATTTAAGGGTCAACTAATAAGTTATCTTTGTCTGATTCACAGTACTGTAGTACTCTGTCTTTTTCACAGTAGTGTAGAACTTTTAAGTTGACTAATAGGGTGTTTTTTGGGTTTGTTTTTTTTGTTTTGTTTTTTTTCTTTAAGCCATTATATTGGCTGATTTTGCTTTTCATTTCAGACACATGAAACGGATATCTGTAACATATGTTATATGTAGTTGAGTCTTTTTAAAAATAATATGGCTACTTATTGTTGCCACCATGCCGGGCAGGCGATGTGAACACCCAAATTTTGTGAATACAAATAACTCGAGAAGAGCAGCGTAGTTTCAAATTGATACCATAAGTGTAATAAAAATCTAGGACAAGTTTGAATCTCAATTACCTTGATCGCAAGGTTAAAGGTCAGGGCAAATTTTTCTAAAAATCTTGTGAATGCGATAACTTGCGAAGGAAGTGAACTCATGTTTTTATGCCAATCCTGAGTTCACATATCTAGCTTTCCTTGGGCGAGACACTGAAGGACAGATGTCCTCTGGTGCATCAGTATGACAGACTGCATAGAGTGCACAAATGATATAAAATGAAAAGTGCTGTGTGAATGGGTGATTGTGGCTTGTAGTATAAAGGTGTGTTGAGTATTCAGTAAGACTAGCAAATTGCTACATAAATACTAAACCATTAAGACTTATCGCGGTTTTGATAAGGGTTTGTCCAGTGCCTGTGTGAAAACACTGCTTTAGTTGTTCCCTGTGGAGTTATCTCTAAGTGTACCTAACAACAAGCAGCAGGTCCTGTGTGATTGTGCGTATGCTCAGTTATGAAATTAATTAGTAAGATTTACTATTGAGGAGCCCTTACTCAGTAACTTAACCTAGTGAGAAAAGTTCTCACCAGTGGTGAATGTTTGAAGGCGTGTTGTTTTATATACTGCCCACAAGTCTGTCTGTCCCATGCTCGTAATCATCATCCGAGGAACAGACTGAGGAAATTTATTAAAATGTAGTTCGAATCAAGTGATTAGAATATTTTGGTGAAGCCTTACAGTGACCTTAAAAATGTGTTTTTATTTTGTCCAGTTTGTTGCAGTTAATATCAAAATTTGCACAAATGATGAAAAAAATAACATTTTTAAAGGTTAAGAGTCTAGATACACTGCAAGTTGTCTGGTTGGCAGAGACATAGAATTGTCACGTCACAGTTCTAACTTTAGTGTTCATCATATTTCGTTAACATTAGTTACATTTCTTTCACTGTGTAGTGGGTTTAAAAAAAAAAAAAAAAAAGTGGCCTTATCACTTGCATATTGATGCACTAGCATTGTTTGGCTTTGTCTAAATTTATAGCTATGTGAGTAGTTAGGGTGTGAGTTCTCAATTCTTTTAAACCACGAGAATCTGTCAAATTTGAGCGTTTTGAAAATCATCACATGATAGTGTGTGTGTGTGTGTGTGTATGTGTATATACCGGAATTTCTTATTTCTGTGTTTTAAACAGTCAATTTAGTATTCATCTACTTGTATAACCATGTGTTTGTTTTTGCATGTGTGTATGTGTGTTTCAGATCTTTATGAAGTATGGTCGGCAGCGGTGGAAGCTCCGGGGAAGAATAGAGATAAATGCTAAACAAGTGTGGGACAGTGAAGAAATTGTATTTCAGCCACTCATCAATGAGTTCCTGTCTGTGAAGGTCTGTCACTATCAGTCCTTTTTTTTTTTTCCTTTTTTTTTTCTTTAACTTTTTTTTTTTTTTTTTTTTTTTTTTGGGTTTTTGTC
>VUQG01044413.1:44671-58133 GCA_015106755.1 Etia nguti
AGGGTGTAACCCCCCCCCCCCCACACACACTTGTAGCCTACAGTAGGATTTTAGCCATAGAACACTTAATTTTGGAAGGTGTATATATAAAGCAGGAAACAGTAGTTACAGCTCAGATGTGGATGTATATCTTCAGAATAATCATCCAAGTCATTTCATGTAATAAATGTTAAGCTAAAAGCCTTGAATATCTTTATTTCAGTGTCAGACACAAATCAAAAATACAGTTAATATTTCCCATAATATTAAAAAGGTTTAAAATATTTCAGTTAAATAACTTTTTCTTTGGTTCTAAATGAGCATATTTTCATTTGTATGTTTAATTTTATTGAAAATGTTAACGCCTCGGGGTTATTCTGTTGTGAATGTCGCATTTCCGAGGGTTCTGAAAGCCTCAGTTTTCCTAGCGTTGTGATAAATAGGCCTCACTGTATTCCAACGGGGCGCCCCTCCTGGCCAATCAGTGTGTCTGCAGCAGCTTCGACACCACCCCCCAGCGGCCGCACAGGCGCACTGAGCTTCCAACTGCCATTTTGTGGCAGAAGCTACTCTGCTAAAGCAGGAGAAGGATTAAAACAAACTGCGAAGAAGCCCGCATTTTTTACTAGTCAGCTAAACTTTGTAGCACAGACTCTGTGCTTTCCGCCGAGTTAAGCGGGAGGAGAAACAGACTAAAAGAGGTAAAGTATCACTACTTTTCACATAAGGGGGGAGTTTGCAGGATCTTTAATCGGCCTCTAGGTGTCACGATGGGGCTCTGGGTCCGGGCAGCTCGTCGGAGAGTGTTTGTCTCCCTCTATCGTTATTGAAAACCCTGTCAAAATATGCTTAAAAACACAAGTTAGAATAAATGTGTATACATTCAGTTGTATTTCGTACGTATTTGTTAAAATATAGTCGAAGATATGTTGTGAATACTCCGTCGATTTGGTTGGAGAGTTTAGGCCAAGGCGTCCATTTTCTCGCTTCTTTGTTTCCCATTTTTGCTACCTTGACGACATCGAACTGGCGGGTTTAAGTTAGTTAACGTTAGCTTGTTTGCATTAATATAAAGTGTAACTCAGACAATCTTACATGCACGAAAGAATTTTTGCTAAAATGGCATCGTTTTGGGTAATCCTGTTCACGTTACTCTGAGCTTTAGCGTGTTGCATAACGTTTAATCAAATCTTTATTTGGGGAAAAAGAAGCGAGGTAGCTACTGGCGTTGGTTAACAGTCACTGTTAGCAAAGCTAACAGGATCACGTCGACCTGACAGGCTTGAGGCCCTCTCTACCCAACGCCCTTAATACGTCTGAATGTGTCGAAGCAGCGGAGTCTCGAAACGTGACCCTAACAAACGTTTTACTCAGCATTTTCCTGACGCATCTGCAATACTGGAACCAAACTCTTGATTATTGTGGCCCCTCGTTGCAAAGTACACACACGGAAACCGCAACGCCGAGGCAAGTGCGGGATAGTGACGAGGCATTCACAGCAGAATGATCTTCGGCGATCTCGAAGACCAGATGAGCATTTAGCGTTCTCCCAGCCGTCTTCCATTATTGAATGTTGCAGCTCTCTCCTTTTGAGCCCATCACGACGTGCTCTGAATTGTCGGGTTTTGTTACACCCGTTGCCAGTTCGTCGCTTATTCTAAGCCCACCTAGAGTCTCATAGCCACAGATATATATTACAGCAGAGAGCTCCCTCTACGACTCGGCTTGGAGAGCTACAAAAATACAGCTATATAAATGCATTGAAAGGGGACGACAACTGACTGCCCCGCTCCGAGTGATTGCTGTGTTGTGGTAAATTTGTTCTGCTGTAAATGGAAGGATGTATGAAGGCCTTTGCCAGAGCCTCTCCAGTTTCCCATATTTAGAAAATAAAGACAAGTGTATCGAATCTCACAAACACATTTCAGAGATTACCAATATTCTAAAATCACAATGCAGTTATGGAGTTTGTAAGAGTAGTCACACAGCCACTACTTCGTATCATCTCAAGTATGTGTGTGTATATATACATCTCCAAATGTGTGGTGTTTTTAAGGGTGGAAAAGATACATTTTTACCACAGTATTCAGATCTAATCACATATCATTTCTTGAGCTACCAGTGCAATTTTCTCTGGACGGCGTGGTGTGTAAGATGTCAGCATATTTCAAAGCTCATTGTTAGATCTCACCCTTTGTGTACAAATAGGGTTTTGCTCAAATGAAACAATTAGCAGTGATGGTGTCAGTTTCCTTTTGCTTCATTGTTAATAAAGTCTTGTCATATAGAAGAATGAGGGGACTGGTGCAGATTTAATGAGTCTGTTAGTACAAATTCAGCCTACCATGAAGCATACTGATTTATTCAGGCTGGTACTGGTAAATAAAAGATTTCAGGGAAAAAGAGAAATAAGATCATGGCAGTAGTAATGTATCACTGATCCTTTATTCTGAGATATTTTTTAAACCTCTTTATATCAGATTTCAACATGATGTAACAGTACATAGTTTTAATGTTGTAGTGCGATCTTGCAGCAGCGGAGAGAAAAATACACGTTGAATTTAGACACTTTTAGTGGGAAACTTTTTTTCTTCGTTCACAGGACCCTTTCAGGTCCACAACCCTTTTTCCTGCTTTATGATGCAGTTAAAGTCACTGTTTGTGAATGTGGAGGAAATACATAAGCATATATTGCTGCTGTGTAATATATCCCTCTCCTGTCCTTTAGGTTGGCAGGGACAGTCAGGTAGCAGGCATTTGATCGCGCAAAGCTCAGGGCTTTCAGCAGCAAAGCAAAAAGGGAGATCTCTGGTACCAGAACCCTGCAGACTGCAGCCTAGTCAACAAAGTCATGTTTAAGTCATTATCCTTGCTATTCCAGGTAACAGCTGTAGTGTTAAGAAAAAGTGGAGGCTTATAAGTTTCACTTTGTTCCCATTCTGAAAGTACAGCTTAATAGTGGCAGCATGGTGTTTGTTTTACATTTTAATATTTTATCCAGAATCTTAATATTATACATATCCAGTTCACTAGTTAATGATATGGAATATTTGGATAATCTGTTTCTCATATTTTCATAAGTTGTGACAGTAGATGCTGTACATACAGAAATCGTGTTTTTACGTGCAATAATCCTCAGTATCAATAGAAATGGGAGAACTTTAAATCAGAAAAATGTCATGTTTGGTGATAGGAGTTTAGCATGCTGGTGAACAGATACATGACTGTAACCGGCTACTGATTAGTTTCTTCTCCCTTGTTTTTTATATGGTCATAGTTTAGTCGACTTCTTGTGTTCAGTTGTAAGACTGTATACTGCTATCCTAGACGAAATAGGGGTCTAGTAGCTAGTTTAAGGAGGTGGCATAACACACTGCTAGAAAATGTTTGTTTCCAAAACACAATATTTCAGTTTCTACCCAGCATGGACGGGAGGCCAACAGATGGTGTAGGGGTTGTGGATGTCGCCACCAAAGAGTTTCCATCCATCCAAGCTGTTCACAGCCAGGATGCCATGGTGGCGGATCTCCTTCAGCAAGCAGCCGAGGCTGGTGGTGTGGTGGAGGGACAAGCTGGAGTTGTCGTAGAACAAGGTTCTTACTCATTTCATATGTTATTTTGACATTTAGCTATAAAAAAAACTAGTATTGATTTGTAATGTAGACAGGGACATTTTGACATTGGAAGAGTCAAAGGTTTTATCCAACAGGTCTGTTGTGTTTCAGGTCACGGGGAAGGAATGGCAGCAGCCACTCAATCCCAGCAACAGCTAATGGAAGGGGTTGGTGTGGAAGGGGGCACGGGAGTTGAAATGATGGTTATGGACTCATTGGATCCCACCCTGTTGCAGATGAAGACTGAGGTGAGGTGCAGCTGCATTAATTTATGTTATTTTTGTTGTTTAACTTAGAAGAAAAATGAGAACATTATGTTTTGATGTCACTTTAGTTTTAGATATGACATTTATTGAATTTAGAGCACCAAGCATGCCTTCCAAAATATGCATCTTTACCACATTGGTCATTATATTTAATTAATTGTAGGTAATAGATGCTACAGTGGGAGGGTCATCAGCTGCGGTGGGTGTGGTCGGAGGAGTACCAGGTGGTGCTCACCAAGCTACTGTGACAACTGTGGATCAGACGCAGATAATCACCCTACAGGTACTTTTTTCCATTTCATATTTAAACAAATTTTTAATTTGACTTTTATCCATTTGTGGTATCAACAAAGTCAGTAGACTTTTAATATAGTTTTAATGAAGTTTGTTTTCATGTCTCAAATGAGTTTCAGTAGAGTGCTGGTTACTCGGTTGAGCAGGCGACACATATTCTGTAAGGCTAATGCAGGCCTGTTTGAATCTGCCCAAGGCCATTTACTCTTAGCACTTCTCTCAACATTCCTGTCTTCTCTCCACTGTTCTATCAAATAAGGCAACCCCCTTATTTGAAACCTCCCTACTCTGTAGAATCAGAAGGCATGATTTCTGTTGTCCTGTCCTCAGGTGGTGAACATGGAGGAGCAAGCCGCGTTGGGCTTGGGGGAGCTACAACTGGTTCAGGTGCCTGTTTCAGCCACTACTGTGGAGGCGCTTCAACAGGGCAATTTTGTAGACACTACTGCAATGCCAAAGGATGGAGACCCAGTTATCTGTCACACCCTTCCACTGCCTGAAGGCTTTCAGGTACACAGATATACAGCTGTAAACTCATGCATGACATTTGAAAATTAGATATGGACTTTAGTCAAAGGCTTAAGTTATTTAGTCGTTTAATGTTAAAAATGATTAGTGTATTTTCTTTAGGTCAGGCTCAGAAACCTTTCTGTAAGAGCTGCTACAAAGCTTTGGTCTAATTTGAATGGCACATTAATGTAAAGGCCACAGCAGAAGTTCAAACACACCTTGTAAGAACATTTATTTATCACTTGATGTGTCATTTATACAAGAAAGAAGTGGGAAAAAGTTGTTTTTTATTCTGTGAACTTCTTGTGATGAACTCAAGAGATGGTATCACTATGCAAAAATGAAAGCATACAAGAGTGTCCAACTTCAAGATAAAGGCCCTATTTGTGGAGGAGGAAGACCCTGATGAGAGCCACTTGGGGATGAAGGAACAGGAGACTAGAAACTCAGCTAACCTTCAAACCATCCTCAAAGAGCTAAAAGACTTCTGCCATGAAAACAGCACTGAACTCTGTGAAATTAAAGGCAAAATTGTAAAAATGAGCAAGGGAATGGACCACGCTGAAAAAAGAATTACAGAGGCAGAAGAAAGAATGTTGACACTGGAGGAACCAATACTAGCTGGCTGGAAGCCAGACTAATGACCAAGAAGGAAGGTCGAGATGTGAAAATATAAGAATTCACAGAATAAAGGAACATTTCCCCAATGTAGCTGCCTTTGTAAAAAATGCATTGAGGGAGAAGTTGGCTGTTTCACATGCTGCGGAGCTGGGGATAGAGAGAGCTCACCACTCTGTCGCGCCGAGGCTCCCACGTGATGCCCCTCGGCGAGGGCATAGTAGTCAAGTTTGGCAGCTTCATGGTAAAGGAAGAAGTTTCAAAAATGGCCTAGCAGTAAAAGGGGTTTGTTTTTCAAGACAGGAAGGTTTTCTTGAAAAATGATTATGCACCAGAAGTGCTTAGAGAGAAGAAAGAGAAGTCTTTCAAGAGCTCGACAGGTGGATTTCCTGTTTTATTTGGCAGGGCAAAGGACCCAAGATTAAACTTACGAACTGGCTAAAGACAAAGTTCTTTTCCTGCCAAGTACTAGAGATTACTTTAGGGCAGTACAGATCACAGCCTTGATGGACATGTGTAACTCAGTCTGCACAGCACAGTGGAAGGAGATGGAATGCCAAATATCAAGTGATATTCCATAACAGGGAGTAATAGGTGACAGAACCATCTCCACCTTAATGAATCCCACCCCTGGATATAAACATCTCTTAGGACTTGGTTCAGTGTGGTCAGAGAGAAGCAACCCAAGGAACCCTATAGACTGATACACTGGATATCATACGACCCTGAATTCAGCCCAAATAAAACTGATAGTTGATTTAAGAAAGATATAGGTTATAGGATAAAAGATATAGGTTTTGTTAAATAAACGATTTACTTAATGGGACCACTTTTAAAATGCTTTGAAGATTTGAAACAAGAACAAGGATTGAAAAATCAAGACTTCTATAGAGTTTTACAAGTTAGACATCATATGGAAAATGTGTTTAAAAAGAATGATCTTGAATCAGATGTGTTGGTTGTTTTTAAAGGTTCTCTTAATGGCATATAAATCAATTGAAGGAATTCGATACATTTCTAAAATATACAAAGGATTACAGAAATTGAAAGTGTAAAATTAGAAGAGCCATAAAGGAAAAATGGGAAAAGGAGGGAAATTTTGAAGTGGAACCAGAAACTTGGGAAAACATATCTAAGTACCCTCTCTGTCCTTGAGAGAGTTTGGATGGAAGAACTTTGTGAGATTTTTCAGAACTCCATTCAAATGTAACTTTCTCCACGGGGAATTAACTTGCTGGATATCCTGTGGTGAAAAAAAAAATTCAAACCATTTCCATATTTTCTTGGCTTTCCCACTGATCCTCTGGTACTGGACATACATTAACAAGACGTTAGAAAAAAACATTTAAGGTAGCAATTCTGTTATCATTTGAAAACTTATACTTTCAGTTCCAATCTTCAAATTCTGGAGGGTCATGAAAAGAGGTAGTTGTTGAACGTTTTGGTCGTAAGCCAGTAAGAAAGCACTCACTACAAAGTGGCTAACTATAGTCTCCCCTTTAACTAAGATGCTGCTCACCGTTCTCTACTGGTTCATTAATAGTTAAGTTTTTTTTTTCCTTTCATTCTCTGTTTTGTTACTCTTGGTGATAATTTTGGACCAAAACTGCATTTAACTCAATTGTAGTGCCTGTATTTTCTGAATAAAAACTTGAATAACACCCCCTGACTGAGCAGTTTGTGCCTTTTCATGTTTAGGTAGTTAAGGTTGGTGCTAATGGCGAGGTGGAGACTGTGGAACAGGAGGAGGAAGGAGCAGAAACGCAACCTGATGAGGAAGAAGATGAAGAGGTGGGTAACCAACTGCTGGAAGAGGGGGAAGAGGAAACTGTTCAGCCTCCAAATGACGACCCAAACTGGGCTAAGGACCCAGACTATCAGCCACCATCTGGAGTTGTTAAGAAGATCAAAAAGGTAAGAAAGGTGGTGGGATTCTTATTTTTGTAAATGTAGATTTAAGACTCATGCATAACGGAGCTGAACTTGCTGCTTGTCCAGGGTAAAAAGAGCCGTCTCCGTTATGCTGAAGGAGACAAGGATATGGATGTCAGTGTCTATGACTTTGAGGAAGAACAGCAGGAGGGCCTTCTGTCTGAGGTCAATGCTGAGAAAGTGGTCGGCAACATGAAACCACCTAAACCTACCAAGATAAAGAAGAAGGGTATGTAAAGTTCTTTTCCCATTAGTACCTACTTGGATCGGTTTGATACGTCTTCAGGCGGTACAACTCTGCTTGAGTTGTACTTAAGTGTGCGTGGGGTCATTTAATCTTTGCAGCTCTAAAGATTGTATTGTATAATTTTAAATCTCTTAATGGGTTGGCTCCATCTTATCTTTATGATCTCTTAACACCTTATGTTCCTTCAAGGTCACTGAGATCTGCTAACCAGCTATTCCTCCATGCTCCAAAGACTAGACTTAAGAGCAGAAGGGATTGAGCTTTCTATGTCATAGCCCCTAAACTGTGGAATGAGTTACCTCCCCATGTTAGGGTTGCCCCCACCTTGCACATTTTTAAAGTATGCCTTAAATCTAAATTTTATTCTTTGAATTGTATTTGTGGTGTATCACTTAATTTATTGTGTCAACCTTTGTTTCATGTGCTTTATAAATAAATTTAAATAGGTTTGGAGAATAGCACTGCACCAACCCAACGTGGCTGCAAAATAACTACAGCCACATGAAGTTAGGTTGAAATACACAGCATAGGAGGATCAGCTGGCTGTTTGGGCTACTGCAGCCTTACACACCAGTACATTAGTGTGTGAATGACACACAAAATGACAACAGAAAATGTTAATGAAAACTCGAGTGGCAATGTTACCAAACATAACAACCCAGCAGATACAGCGTAAGGCTAAAACCCCCCAGTAATGTCTAGGTTCCTGTACACTACTGTACCTTACAGTAATGTACAGGAACATGTGACAGAAAACAATTATTAAATCAAAACTAGCCTTACTTAGCAAACCTACCCTACACCCATTGTTCTTTGCTGCAGCAGTTGTTCACTTTCTCATGTACTAAAAACACAGACATGTATGACAACAGGCGTTAAACAAGCGGACAATTCACTGTTCATTTTGAGATTAGCCACTACTCGTGATATATATGTAATTTCTATAAAAATGATTCCCAAAATCTATATATGTATATGTGTTGATAATCCTGGCAATTGATATAGTAAGTTGGTTGCAAGGATCCATCTTTGTTATGCCAACCAAACCTAAACCTAGTCCAGATTATGCACATTGACTTAATGTGTTTAGACAGGCTACCAAGAAGCTTGGACTGTCTTGTTAATTTGTCTTCTCTGATATAAATCAGCTCTGAATGATCAAAACAAAAGTGATCACACAGCAAGAATATGAATAGAGATGTACAGTCAGTCCTAACTTAATGGTTCAACTACTGTATTTAACAGTTGAAACTTAAAATCATAAGTTAAGACTGGTTTGGTTAAAGGCGCGTGCCCCGTAGATGCAGCCAGCTCCAAATGCATTGCGTTATTTTGCTATACAAACACTGTTAACTGAATATGAGATCTTTCTATGTCTTTGTTGTTTGTTAGGAGTAAAGAAGACATTTCAGTGTGAGCTGTGTAGCTACACATGCCCTCGACGCTCCAACTTGGACAGGCACATGAAGAGCCACACAGATGAGAGACCTCACAAATGTCATTTGTGTGGAAGAGCTTTCAGGACAGTCACTTTGCTAAGAAACCACCTCAACACTCACACCGGTAAACATGAATCTGTATTTTCATTAAAATGTAAAACGTTAATGAGACCAAAAGAGTGCTGATACTTCAGGAGACATTCAAATTTTTTTATTTTTTCACACGTGCATCCAACAATTGCTTCCATATATCTTGCTTTTGTTTATGCAGGTACTCGTCCACACAAGTGCACAGACTGTGATATGGCTTTCGTGACTAGCGGAGAGCTTGTTCGCCATCGTCGCTACAAGCACACACACGAGAAACCCTTCAAATGCTCCATGTGTGATTATGCCAGTGTGGAGGCAAGTTTATCTATTGTCTGCTTTGTGTTCTTGGTGTTTAAGTGTTTACCAAATGTGACTTTGTGTGTGACTGTTGTGTAGGTGAGCAAATTGAAGCGTCACATTCGTTCCCACACCGGCGAGCGTCCATTCCAGTGTAGTCTTTGCAGTTACGCTAGCAGAGACACTTACAAGCTGAAGAGACACATGAGGACACACTCAGGTAAAACCGACACCTTAACTGCTCCTCTCCTGTGTGTTTAAAGAACTGAAGGACAATGAAGTGTTTTCTTTGGTGCACAGCTTTATTGATTGTTTTCATGCGAAGAATAATAAATTACTTTCCAAAGTAAATTACTCAAGTTAGAAATGGTATGGACTGCTAGTACCCAGTTACTCTAATATTGGCATATAGGCCTCTTTAAGAATTGAGAAAGTTCAGCAAAAACATTAAACTTTAAAACATTGTATGTGCTCAATCATCGTTCTTAGGAGAGAAACCCTATGAGTGCTACATCTGCCATGCTCGATTCACCCAGAGTGGAACCATGAAGATGCACATTCTGCAGAAGCACACTGAAAATGTGGCCAAATTCCACTGTCCACACTGTGACACTGTCATTGCACGCAAGAGTGACTTAGGTAAAACACACTGTGTAAACACACAAGGTACTCTACTTTAGCATGTTGTTTCTGCCACCTAATTTACTTTCCTGTCATCTTTGTGCTATCGTAGGTGTCCATCTTCGTAAGCAACACTCTTTTATTGAGACCGGAAAGAAGTGTCGTTACTGTGACGCAGTTTTTCATGAGCGCTACGCTCTGATCCAGCACCAGAAGTCACATAAGAATGAGAAGAGGTTCAAATGTGACATGTGTGACTACTGCTGTCGCCAGGTCTGTAATACAACAAATATTGTGTGACAACCAGGCACACATGACAATACTAATTTAATACATCAATTAGGATATGAATTACTTTGATCAGTGAGCTATCGCTATTAACTTTGACCATTATTGATCCCTGACCTCATCAGCACAACACTAATACACAGTGTAAATGGGACCATATGACCATACATTCAGCAGTGAAGATTCTGTCAACTATCTAACTGCTGGCCCTTATTGCATGCATGATATATGAAATAATATTTGCTGCTAACAGTGAAAACTGTGGTTTCATGTTGCTGTGTCCAGGAGCGCCACATGGTCATGCATCGCCGAACGCACACCGGAGAGAAACCATATGCCTGCAGCCAGTGTGAAAAGACCTTCAGACAGAAGCAGCTCCTGGACATGCACTTCAAACGTTACCATGACCCCAACTTTATCCCTGCCACCTTTGTTTGTCCCAAGTGTAACAAGACCTTCACCCGAAGGGTAAGGATACATGTGTTTTTAGCTGTCACACAAAGTGAAAGTTTAGGGTCAACTCCGAGGCCAGCTAGTTACCTGCAAGTAACAACACAGGCTGTCTACGGGTGTGTTTCTTTTAGAACACCATGGCTCGCCACGCTGAGAACTGCAGCGGTGAGGTGGAGGATGCTGAGAATGGAGCTACAATCCCAAAGAAAGGAAGAAGAGGAAGAAAGAGGAAGATGAGGAGCAGGAGGGATGATGATGACGACAGTGGTGAGACGTGGATGCTGTTTTGGGGTTTATACATGGCTGTGTTTTTCTGCAACTATTTTCAACTAGATTGTTTTGTGTGTTCATTCAGATGAGGATCATGCTGAGCAGGATGATGATGAGGAAGAGGGTGACGGTGAGGAAGAGTCATCACTTCTACAGGAAGAGGAGGACCCAGAAAGCATGGAACTGGACCAGGCTCCAGCCGCCATTCCTGTACCAGCCCCCGATGAGCCACCAGTCAAGAGGAAACGAGGCCGGCCCCCCAAAAATGCCCCCAAGCCTCCAACACCCAGCAAGTCCATTAGAGTTGCTGCCAAAACAACTGCTTCTGGTGAGCATTAAAACACAAATTTAAAAAAGGAGTAATCTAAAAAGAGTAACCTCTATGAATAGTAAAGTATCCTGCTCAAGCATGAACTGGCTTTCTCTTTTTTTAACTGTAGTGTCTGTGACATAATAGAAATTAATGAATGCCATATATGTTAGTGATTAATAACCGTAGAAGACAAGCTGTAATCTAGTAAACGAATCTGTCGTTTTTAATGATGCTACGGATAGAAAGACAAATGCCTGTTGTGCTTTTTAGCTGCTGCCATCATACAGGTGGAGGATGAGAGCACTGGGGCAGTGGAGAACATCATAGTGAAGAAGGAGGAAGGCGATGCCTCTGCAGCGACTCCTCTGGAGCAGGGAGTGGCCCTCACTGTGGAGGGGGTGGGGCTTGATGAAGGGGTAGAGACTGTTGAGCTTCCTGTGAACGAAGAAACGGCGGCAGCTTCAGCCAACGGAGATTTGACACCAGAGATGATCCTTAGCATGATGGACCGGTGAACATAACACAGCAACGCACATGTAGCCGGACTATGACTAAAATTACTGCATACTTCCCCATGGCCTTCATTTTGTGCTTCATCCAATGGCAGCCGTTCTGCTTAAATGGCTTCCGAATGCGACAGCAGGAGCAGTCGTGCACTAAGAGTAGAAGCTGCATGTATGTGTTTAAACACAATGTCTTCACATCCCTGTGTGTCAGCCTGTATGCTCATGTTCCAGGTCTCTGTCACACACATCCTTCCATGACCCTTGCTGTACACAGATAATGTCAAAGCTAAGACTGCTCTCTGCTCTTAAATGCTTTTCTTCCAGTTTGAATGTCTTTTCAATGGCTCTAAGTGGATTTTGCTAATTATTCCTACCCAAAGCCACATCCTGTGCCAGTCTCTACCCACACACCCTACCCTCTCCATGTCTTTAATATAAGGACATTATTTGATGGAAATTTACATTCAAGTGTTTTTGTTTGTTTTTTAGAAGAAGAACTGTGAGATGTCCTGCTTGCAGTTCTTTCCAACTATGCTGATTTTGCAAATTCCAAGCCTTTGTGTGTGTGTGTGTGTGTGTGTGTGTGTGTGTGTGTGTGTGTGTGTGAGCAAGTCTGGGTATAAATGTAGCTTTTCCTAACAATGACATTATATGGTACTTTCAGATGCCATTTTTGCTTAGTTTTGTGATTTGTAATTTTCTTTCCTAAAGTCTAATTTCCCTCTTTTTCCTGTGGAAACACATGGTCACCATAGTGGTGTTATTAGTCAGCTGTTTGTACACTGAGTCAGCAGAATGAGTCTTCCTGTGAGTAGGCATGGGGTAAGTGTTGACATCAATAGAAGTGAGTGATGATAGTTTTTCAGCCTTCTTGTTAAACCTTGTTGTAAACTGAAACTTAGCCCCCAGTCAACTTATGTAAACTAAAGTGGAAGAGACGGCTCATAAATGAGTTCGCCCATATCTCACACACAGCTGAAGCTTCAACTGTTTCACACATGGGAGATTGTCATTCATATGTCACTGAATGTTTCTCCTCCTGTCCACATTTTTGAAGGAAAGGGCAGTACACGTCTCATGAAACCCTGCTGGTTGGATAAAATGTGGATAACCCTACTTATTACAATATGGTATAATAGCAGTGGTTTTTGAACACCCCAAGCACTTCAGCTAATCCCAGTTCTTACTGTAACAGTCATTATGCATTTTGTAATTCAGTGTGTCACTCAAACACCTTCTTCACCTACAATAATCAGTGAAAACTAGCTGTGGCGATGGAGTGCATGTACATACACATTTTAACACCTTTGAATGTTTTTATTATCTGAACATGTGTTGATAAAGAGACAGCAAGGTTTGCATGTATTTTCTAAACCTGAGTGTCCTGAGCGACGTGACCTCACCATCATGCTATCATTCTACAGATTAGCATATATAATCAAACCAACTCAACTGAATTGATTTCTGCCACCCCCGGCTGTCTCTCTGTTAGCTTGTGTCTGCTGTGATGCATTACAGTTTAATTTTTGATCTTTTTGTAGTTGTCACTGTTTCTCTGCAGTTGGTTGAGTTCAATGTGTAGTGGGGCCAGTTTGACTTCTAGTGGACTGTAAGTTTTTATGCTTGAAGACTGGTTCGTATCTAAAAACAGAAGTGACTTGGAACTCGTTTGTAGTGACAGAATGACCCTCGTGCAGATGCACTGTTCGACATACTGGATCTTAT
>VUQG01044414.1:2551-26859 GCA_015106755.1 Etia nguti
GCCTACTAGATTTTTTTTTTTTTTTTTTTTTTTTTAAACAATCAGATGGTTGTTTTGTTGTATGCCATGGAAAAGTGCAGCTGTGCTTTACTTGTGATGCATGTGACATTAACAAAGCAATAAACAAAGAAAAAAAAAAAACAAGAATCTTCAGCACTTCTTTGTAAAGTTTGAGTGCATGATCTCGCTGAATGCAACAGCTCATCACTTCACAGTATTCAGTATGGTAAACATAGGGAAGCGAAAAAAGTGTGCACAAGTAGTAACCATGGCAACAGACTCTAAATGTACGTCTTGGTCAAAGTTGAACTGAGTGCTCCACAAGCAAAGGAAGAAAGAATTTCCAGGTTTTAGTTGTACCAGTGTGTGAGTTATAAGAATGTAATAAAACAGGATGGGAAAACTGATTTGCAAACATATGAAGCAGAAGAGGGATTTTTGAGAGACTGTCAAATATTTAAATGCCAGTTTTGTCTCTCCTTCCCTTCCTCTCTGTTTTTCCAATCAGCTGGCTCCTGATGATGCCTGGAAGTGCCCCCACTGTAAGCAGCTGCAGCAGGGCATGGTAAAGATGAGCCTGTGGACCCTGCCAGACATCCTCATTCTCCATCTGAAGCGCTTCAGGCAGGTGGGTGAGCGAAGGAACAAGCTCACCACGTTTGTGCATTTCCCCCTGGTGGGCCTGGACATGACGCCGCACGTGGTGCATCGCAGCCACGGCGCCCATCAGCACCCTCCGCACCCGGGCTGGAAGCAGAGCAGACGACCTGACCTGGCTCCTCCTGACTATCTGTATGATCTGTATGCTGTGTGCAACCACCACGGAGGCATGCACGGTGGACATTACACAGGTTTGAGTAACTTCTAAAAAATGTACTTTGAAGTTTCTACTTTATTTGTACAGTAACAAAATGCCTCAGTTTAGATAAAAACCCGTTAAAACTAAGTGACCATATTATAGATGTAAATTCATTCCTGCATACGAACTCCTATAAACCTATTAGGAGAAGCAGATTCCACAGATCACGGGAAAAGGATTAAAGACGATTTAAGAAAAGCTGACCTTTTAAAAACAAATCACACATTCAGCCGACCTTATAGGATGAGGTAAGACGTTTAAAAGTTTAGACGCTACAACCCTAAAAGCGTGATCACCTCTGGTTTTAAAATAAGAGCGTTAGGAGACATTGATCAGACGATTGGAGCTGCAGTTGGAAGGACTCTGTAGCTCTACTTTAGATGCAGGATCCTGACCATGTAGGGCTTTATCCATCCATCCATCCTTTTCCACTTATCCTATTGGAGCTGGAGCCTATCCCAGCTGCCACTGGGCAAGAGGTGGGGATCCTGGATAGGTCACTAATTTGTCACAGGGCAGACAGCCATTTACATCTATGGGCAATTTGGAATCGCCAGTTAAGCTAATTTGATTAACTGCATGTGACGTGCATGCATTGGGAGGAAAGGCCCCGGCCAGATGGTGGATTTGAACCCAGGACCTTCTTATTTCTTACACCACGCCACCCTGGGGATTTTTTAGGTTGTGCGAAGTCTTGTTAGCAGTCTAGCCGCTGCCTTCTGGACCAGTTGAAGACAGGCTGGGGAGGTCAGAGATTCATGTAAAACCTGAGTTTTATCTGAGGAAGCAAGACTGGATGAGCTTTGGGATGTGAGATTCAAAGTTCGTTTTTTTGTGAAAAATAACAGGAAGGTTCTTACCAGATGTTCTTACACAGCTTTCTCAAGGATTTCAGAAATAATTGGAAGTTTGGAAATGGGCCTGTAATTGTCGGTGGGATCTCTGGACGTTTTGGGGGGTTTTTATTAAGCAGAGGGATGACGGAGGCTGTTTTAAAATAATCTGGCATGCGCTCAGGTGATAGTGTCAGTATCAGATGAAGTCGGTCTGAAAATCAGTAAAAAAAATTCCAGAAACTGGTCTTTCTCTGCACCAGCTCCAGTTTTTAATGTTGTGGCTAATTGGTGTATTTGCTCACTTTGACTTTGATGCCAGCAACACATTTTTAAAAGGTTTTGATAGGAACATGCACACCAGACCCCTCACCCAAACTGTTTTTCTACAGAGTCATGATGGTGTAACGCAGACAGAATGGGGTTTGACACTATCTGTTGTTGAAAGAAGCAAGGCTTTCCCTGAAGAAGCAGTTTTGGCACCATAAGTTATAATGATAACCTTCTATAGGCTACATCGTTCAGTATAAACTGGGCCTCCACACGTTAGCCTGTGAAATGTGCATGGCTTTTGAACCATGAGCTGAAAAGTAACGGCACGGTCCTTCTTCCCTTTTGCTCAGAGGATGTGTCATGACTTCCCAAAAGACTTTCAAATTTAGATTTTTAAAACCATAGAGCACTTTTCCACTTAACTTCAGTCTGTCTTAAATTACCTCAGGCCCAGAGAAGGCTGCAGCATTTTCTCCCTTAAAAGTGAGGATACATTTATTATGACAGAACTTTTTAGAAGGAACAGAAAAGCTGGGAGAGAGAGCGGGGGAAGACATGCAGCAAAAGCCCTGGGATAGATAGAACTCAAGCTTCTGCAGTAGCCTTATGATATATGGGTCACCTGCTCAAGCTAGGCGATGAAATAAAATGATTTCAAGGCCAAGACCGATTTCTCCCACACAGCCCTCGTGGAGTTGCAATATCCAGATGATGGCACTAACGTCGCCCACACAGAAAAAGATCTTCAGTGCATCCTTAGGCTCTGTCTGGGCAAACTTGCACATCGGCGTGACTCTTAGCAAAAAAAAAAAAAGACACCAAGGATCTTAATTAACCTCAACAAGGGCTCCGTAAAATAAAAATTGACATTGTAATCCCTGAAAATGATCTTCTTGGAGAAGCAGAAACAAACAGCATGACCACCACCATCATTAGACGCCAGCTGACATGCTGATTGATGTAAGTCTGATTCATGCCACCCTGAACAGGTCCTCTACCCACAACTAAATGACTGCAAATAAGCAATAGAATTAAAGAAAAAAAATGGAAACTCAAAGGATTTAACTGAGAGGACTTTTCTTAAAACAGAATTGGATCATTTGGGAGAAGAAACAGTTTAATTAACTTACGCTCATCTCAGACAAGCTGCCAGGGATGAGATGCAGTGAAGAAGGAAGTTCAATTACAGTAAAAAATAATAATAAATCTCCTACCAGTTCCAGAACTTCCAGTTTCAGCCATCCAAAGTCTCAGAAAGGATCCATACAAGAATATTTGGGAGCCCATTCTGTTTAAAAGCCCAGTGAGGACACCCTGTGGCAAAGACATAGAAAAGCATTCATATTGTCAGCTGCCTTGGTCATTAGCCACAGCATGGGTGTTAATAGAAAGCTGAACAGACAATTAAGGATCCAATTACCCATGCATTGTGTATTTTCCTGTGTATGTTTATGAACAAACTCCCACAGACACACCCATCTGTGTACCACTTTTTTCACTCATTAATCAGTCAAATAAAGAAACGACTGCAGGGACATCCTTTCGCCGGAGCCTTAGCAGGAATCGAAGTTTATTGACACCACAACTACAAGTACTTAGAGAACCAGAGTGAGAGTTAGCGCCACACAATGCAGAATTGGCTGTTTTCTGAAAACTGTGTCTGTTCGTACAGATACAAAATTTGCATACAGAAACTTCTATGTTTTAATTGTAATATCTACCATAGATCATGAAATTTTCAAATTCTTAGCAATTTTATTTTTGAGGAAAAATAGATTTTCCTACATCATAAAACTATCTCTCTATGCATTCTTCCAGAATCCCTCTTGATATTTATACAGCTGAAAGACTCACCAAAGAAATGATGCCACACTGACATGGGCTTCAGCTCCTGGTTACATCAGTAACGTCTAAAGTTGGTCTCTCTGCTTTTTCCATTGTAATTTCAGCCTATTGTAGGAACTCTGTTGATGGCCAGTGGTACAGTTATGATGACAGCAGCGCTGAGCCAGTTCCAGAGGCGGAGGTGTGCACACGTGGAGCCTACATCCTTTTCTACCAGAGGAGAAACACTATCCCCCCCTGGTCTGCCAGCTCCTCGGTCACAGGTCAGTCCTTTCAGATGCTGCATAGTGCCTTGTCATTATTAGTTGGCTGGAATCTGCTACACCTCATTCATATAATATAAAACTAATGGAGGCAACATGAGAGTGTCATTACACCTCACATCCTCATTATCTGGTAAAAACTCTATTTTTAGCACCATCAGTGTGCATTTTCAGTGCTACATCTTGTGTTGTAGCTAATAGCCAACAAAGGGTGACCCGCTGCCAGTCTCTATTTGCGTGAGTCACAGAGACACTCTTTTTGATAGTTTCTAGATAATGTCTGTTTTCCCTAATGGATGAAAACGGATAATACCCCACGGTCACAGATACGTTGCCATCTCGATGCAGGATTGCTTCTTCTAATGGAGCTGTAGTTGGTCAGGGCTTTTTCTCTTAACGTGCATGCTTATTATTGGACTGGAGTGCAAAAAAACAAACTATTTTCATTCCTCTGTTTAGGTTCCACCAGCTCGTCCGCCTCTGACCACTGGTTGGTCCGGCTGACAGGGGGCAGTAAGAGGGGCAGTGTGGTGTCAGGAGGACCTGTGCCGGGATCTCTGGGAGCCGTACAAGCCCCAGAGTCTCCTGAGTTGCCAGTGTTTAGAGATGAACTTCCCAAAACAGTGGAAACATGTAGGTATCTGGACTAATGTGTTAGTTTGTGTATGTTGTATAAAACACAAGAAGGCAAAAAAAAAAACCTTTAAGAATAAAAGATGAGGTGCATTCTATAGTTTACAGTGCTACATTGTTACGTTTGGATTTGTATTCAAATGCATCCAGTCTCAATGATGAGCTATGGAAAGCTTGGTTAACTCCTTTTTCATCTTAACAAAAGGAGAAAAGAATCTCTCGTCTCGAGTTAGTATTTTATTGTTGTTCTTGCTGATGATCTTGATGTCATGCCAACTTCATGCAGGTCTATAATCTTGGCCCTGACGTCCTTTAACAGTTTTTTGGTCTTGCCCACGGTGGTGGAGAGGTTGGAATGGATGAAATGTATTCTGTCTGCTTTAAACACACCAATCTAACACAGCCACAATCTCTGAGAGACAGAATTCTGGCTGGGTTATCGAATACTTGTTTCACTCAATGACATGCAAATCAATAGATAACGTTTATATATTATATATTTATATTCTGTCTCTCTCCATCAAAATGAAACTTCTATGAAAGTTAGAGATTGTTCATTGTTGTGTAACTCGGTAGACCTACAAATAAGTTTTTCCCCAACTTTAAATAAGGACTGTTTTGAATTGTGAATCATGCAAAGGCACTCTAGTAGAAACAAATGAAAAGTGTGCCAGATTTTGCCAGATTTTTACAAATATATCATCCTAAACTCTCCTCCTCCTCTGAAGCATATGTATTTTTTGCATTCTGGTATAACAATAATCTATCCACGTCATGTCAGTTTTTGTTTTTTTTTAACTGTGTCTCATGCTTTTTCCTATAGATGGGTCAGACACCAATCAGTTTGTCAGAGGGTACCAGGGCAGGAGTGTAAGCATGAGATCACCAACTAAGCCCAAGGACACCTTGAACAAAGTTCTCCCACTGCGGTGGTCCTTTGGTTCCAGAGACCGCATCAAGCACTCTGCCCAGACTCAATCTGGGGAGCTGGTGGAGTATCTCGAGTCCGGCCGACGCCCAAGATGTACCAAAGACCCCATCATCACACTGGTAGCGACCCCACCACAAAGGAACGCCCAGGGAAGAGTCTTTGAAGCAGGACAGGACTGCAGTTCACCAAGCGGCAGCAGCCTCAGCTGTACAGACAGAGTCAGCTCTGAAAGTTGTTACTCCCCCAAAATACCAGAGGGACAGAGCAGAACTTTTGCAGAGAGAAACATCGGCCACGGAGGCGTTAATGGCAGCAAAGATGTCAAAGCTCGAGATGATGATTCTCTGAGGAGGAGATCATCTAAGAGAGCGAGGCCAGACCAGGGCAGAACCGTGGAGTTCCAGCTGCAGAGAGGGGCCATTCTAGGCGGTCAGCTCAGCCATAGCGCACCCCCGAGCAGAGATTCTACACTGAGAAGATCCAAGGTCCAGATAGGGGCGACTCCCAGGGCACAAAAAGACTTGTTACAGATGGTCCTTCAGCCTGAGGACAGGAGAGTGCAAAGAGGACAGGAAGGTCGGAGCCAAGAAAGTCTCTTCTCTTTTTTTAAGCCCGGTTTCTTGAAGAAAGACATTCCAAGGTCACCAGTCAAGGGGCAAGAGAAGCGTCTGAAAGACCATGAAGATCTGGGAAGGCTGGCGAGTAGCAATTTAGCCAAGCTGTCCCTCTCCAACGGGACTCTGACCGCTGCGGCACTAGAAGAGAGGAAAGGCGCCGGTGGGCCCAGCTGCGATGGCCATAACTGCAAAGTCCAGCTGGTCAACGGAAAGGCTGGAAGTCATGACCCTGTCGACATCAAACGCGCTCACAGCTCCAGCAACATCCAGACCAAACTAGATTTGACATTTCGCAGGTGCGCCTCCCTGCAGAGGAACGGAGAAGTCACAATCCCTCCAGCCCACCGCGTCCTGCTGGCAGACAAGCCAGGCTACGCTACTCTGCAGCGGACGCGATACAGTACCACCTCACTGGGTAGGCACGGTGCTTTCCCTGAGGCCTGTTTTAAAGGTCACATTGCACTCTGAAATGAATTGTTATGTTATGTGGAATTGTAAGAATAGTAAAATCCTTTCAGTTTGTTTGGTCTAAAAAAACAAAAAGGACAAATTAGAACTAATGTCAGCGGCATGGTTGATGGTTTTTCTTCTTATCTCGGCTTGGTTTTAAAATGAGAAACTGCCTTTGGTGAACAAAGAGGTGATGACAGTGGAAGCGGATTGGCAAAACATTCCTGCTGCTGTAATGCCGATTAGGTGTAAGCTATTGAATTCCAGCAAATGCAGCCACACTTGTCAAAATTTCAGTTGAAGTCAGCTTTTTATTTGTTACCAATGCTAATGCTGATTTCCTATTTGACAGGTGACCGCATACTAATCGTTTCCCTTTTTTTCCCATTATAAGTGCCTCTGTGAGAGCCTTGAATGACTGCTGAACACCCCGAGCTCTCTGATTACTCCACACCCACGCACCAGGAGAAGCCCACAACTGGAGGCATTGCCAAATCAAAGTACATCTTCTCTCTCCCCTTCATAGTACTGTTCTAAGTTCTCACCTGTGTGTGTCTTAAATGAAATCTATGCAGAGATGAATTACTGAGGGAAAATACTGCTGTAATGTGATTTGTTTCCTGCACTTTTTATGTTGTTTTTACACTGATGTCTGCTGTTACTACACTACATGTTTGAGTTTATGATCAACTTTTTTCAAAGTGGAGTTTGATATGGTGAATATGCATAGTTTTAGTCCATTATAGAGTGTGGCATATACTGATAGACTAAAGAACAGTTTACAGTTGATGGGCAATGATGTGTAAGATTGTTCTGATGCGCTGCAAAAACTATACTAACACAGCACTGTAAACTGGCTGTATTATCAGTTAAATATTATATTTTGTTGCACTTTCTTTTTTTGTACACTTTTCCATATCTGTCCAAGGTGACGAGAGTGAACATGCTTATTTGGAACAACTGCATTGTACAAATTGGGCAAAACCAACAGATACAGATGAGGACAGAGTTATTAGCCTCACCTATTTCCAAAGTGCTGATAAACAGAGCAGGCAATTTTTAACACAGCTTTTCCAAACATCCTATTTTTATCGTGGATGCTTACGTTATTTTACTTTCCAAAATTATTTCACAAAAACTATCGGGGTCAAAATTAGCCCAGTCGATGTAAAAAGTCAAATGTGAATCCTTTTTGCTGGATAACAACTTGCCTGTTCTTCTTTAGTGAATCTCTCAAGCTCCTACAGATTCGATGACCTTCTGGCATGGTACTTGGTCTTCAGTTCACCCCAAAGTTCCTTCCACATTGATGAGATTCCTAGTTCAAGATGCACTGAAGCATCCCCACAGCCTAATAATCCCACTACCATGTTTCACTGTGGGGACGGTGTTCTTCGGTTTCAGGCCTCTAATGTAAGCAGTGTCTCTGTGGCCAAAGAGCTCTAGTTTCATCTCATCTGACCAAAGGACACGCTTCCAGTATGCTTAATCTTTCTCCAAGTTGTTAGTAACATACTTTCCTCTGTCTCTTCTGCAGAAGTTTTTCTTGCTCTGCAACTTCCCAGTCCATTCCTGTACATGGCTCCAGTGATAGTCTTCTTTGAGACTACAATTTCCTACTTGACTAAGTCATTCACTGGCGTCTTGGCAGTTGTTGTGTGGTCTGTAGATATATCTCTCACTAATTTTCTTTCTAGGGTCTTTGAGATCTTTGGCTTCCTACCTCTGCCAGGCTCGTTCTGTACTCTGTGACTCTCTTTTAAATTGGGATTTGGGATTATCAACATTGCTCTGTTACAAAAGCAATGGGGAAAATTAAAAATTTCATACAGGTGATAATAATTTTGTTCTCATCTGTACCTCGACTGGTGGACAGTATGTAAGGGGACTTTCATGACTGAAGGTTTGGTCTGGGGGGGGATTTTGGAGCTGTGAAACCCCATTCTTCTCATATTTGCATTTTCCAGTGGTTGGTTTGCTCTGTGGAGGGACACTAAATAAAACATCATGAGAAAATTTTAGAAAGCACAGAAAACATGTTTTTACCACCTCAGTGGCTTGCACAGCAATAAAGGAGAGGGCTTTTTTATGTTTTTATTTTTTATTTTATCTCCACATCTGCTGCTCCAGTGTGTGGGAGAGTGAGTGTGTACTGTGTGTCTTTTTCACTCAAGTTGGATTGAAATTTTTACTGATTTAAAAAAAAAAAAAAAACACACACATTGAGTCGGGCACTTTCTTGGAGGCAGTTTTCTTGATAATGGGATTCAAACTGTGCGCACGTGCACGAGGCTGTTCTTTCATCGCAAGACTTGAAGATAGGCCGAGTGGTAATGGCAATCATGCTTCAAAGCATTCCCTGAAAATTGTATAAAGTAGCCACCAGAAGCAGGAGCTCTTCCTGAATATTTAGTGTCTGTTTAATTCAGAGTAATCACCATTTCTGGAGCTGCACCGTGATAGCTTTCTCCAATGGAGCGGAAGGATGAGCAAACCAGAAATAACATTTTTGTTTTTTTCCTCTATTCCAACTCGACGATAAGCTTTCGATTTACAATTAACTGTTTTCAGTGTTTTAAATTTGTCACTGATGCTTTTCAGAGTCCCTGTTAGTTGCACACACTGTATCTGTCCTCGCTGTTTTATGTTCTGTCATTTGACGTCACTGTTTAACATCACTATTTACCAAATTAAGTGATCATACATGAAGGATGTGTCTGAGACATTATTTGGGAACAATGGCTAGATTCTATTTTATTAACTTTTTTAAAAGTCTACATTTTGTACCTGATGTGTAATTATGTAATTTAAGTACAAGATTAAAACTGTATGCTTCAGATTACCACAAAAGGTCAGAATAATAGGTTCGGTAGGTTTGAATGTGACACAACACACGCAAGTTCTTGAATCGGACTGTCTGTAACGTCTGCGTAATGTACTGAGAGTTTTATGGGTTGCAAATTAAACACAGCTTTTCTCACAAATGATGTCAGTGTGGCAGAATTATTTGTGGTGCCTGTGGTTGCATTTTTCTCAACATTGCTTAAAATAAAAGAAAAACTGAGTTTTTTCTTTTTTTAAAAGATGCTTTTAAAAAAAAAAAAAAAAAAAAAAAAAAAAAATTTTTTTTTTTTTTTTTTTTTTTTTTTTTTTTTTTTTTTTTTTTAGCTCATAGCTCATCTCAAACTGAGTTAAGGGCACTTTAAAATATTTGATGTATTGTCAGTTATAGGGATTGAGGCTGACATAATTGCACACAGCAGAAACCAACTGAAAACAAGCTGTTTTCAGTTGGGCAGCTTCCTGTAAACTGTTTTCTGCTGAAGTTTTGATTCCTAAACCAGAAAACGTACTCTTACAAAATTCCTCTAGGTGTTTCTGCGAAAGACTTCAGTGTCCATGAGGACTCTCAGTTATCTCATGCCTTTTGGCAATTTAAACTTGTTTGTCCAGTTTCTGACTTTGCGAGTGAGCTCTAATTTCCTAACACAGCAGAGCCTACATACAATCATTGACACAACATATAGTAATATACATACTATTCCCTTGTGTCTCACTTTATGTGGTATTCTCTGTTTGAGGGAAAACCCTGACTGTAAGTCCCATGCAAATACTGAGGGGAAAGGGTGGAAGAAAGCCCCCCTGGTAGGTGAGGCACATGCTTCACTAAACCCCGAGGCAAACCAAAGCACACTGGTGCTGCTGTGGGAGGTGTTGCAATGTCAGGAACTAGAGGCTGAGGAACTCCTGACCTTTCCTATCATCTGTACTTTCTGTCAATCTGACATCTATGCATCAGTGAGTGTCATTGTGAAATGTGGGAGGGCTGGGAGAATGAAAACCAATTTTTAAAAAAACAATAAAAAACAGAGTATGAACAATGCTTTCAGGAAGCACAGCATACACAACAGTTTAGTTTTGCATGTTACTGTATGTATTTCAGACTGAAAGTGAAAGAGAAATGAAAACAGAAGAAAAGGCAAGCAAAAAAGAAAAAATAGGAGGCGAGATCAGTCAGAGGAAAAAGAGTGTACAGTGAAAAATGTGAAATAAATATGACCAAGTGGCAAACATATGAGCAAGGTTTTTTTTTATTTTTTAATATAAATGACTCCAGGTGGCAAGGACATACAGCCCTACTGAGTGATATAATTGGATGAGGTGATGTTTGGGGGAGATAGCGTGTATGGTAATACCCCTGACGGGGCTATTTCTGTACTGTCTGTAAGCCTGTGTGTGAATTCATGTGTGCATATGAGTGTCTCTGTATGTGAATACGAGTGATTCAGTGTGTGTGTATGTGTGATGTAGACCATGCAGAGTCAGTCAGTCTGTCGTGGGGCTGTGGGGGATTCCTGTTTAGTCCTCCAGTGAATTTCTGGGGGCTCACTGCAGGGAACAGGCGGGGCTGCTGTGAGGGTGGGGGTGACTATCAGTTACTCTTGATGATGTGTCCAGTTTCTGTTGTTTATAGTTCCTGTCTCCTTGCTTCACTTCTTTTCTCTGCTAGCATCTCTTTTTCTACAACTCGTGTTTAGGAACAACACAGAAACCACACAGCGCCCTCAGCAAAAGCATATCTTCTTCATATTCTGCTTTTGATCATTTTTAACCACTTTGCCTTGTCACTAACAGTGTCACTTAGTGCGCAAACAACAAGACTGAGCTGGTATCTAAAGTGGTGTATCTTCTCTAAATACAGTATTTTTATTTTGACACTTTCATATGGCTGAATGAATGTCCTAGTTTGTTTATGCCAACTTGTCTTAAAAGGAAAACTCACTTTCAGTCAATGCCTCTTACACAATTAGATCTGTATCAAGATACATTGTCCACTGAATGCTAGTGAGTTTTTATGATACTCATGAGAACAGCAGAGAACAGCAATGAGGGAGAATATGTAAGCAAATCATCATATATGTCACAATCACACATTGTACGCTTGTTATGACGGGACACCAAAATCGGTTTTGTACGAGGCAGTGAACATGTTTTGAAAGTTGTTAAGTTGGGTATTTTCACATGGGAGTCACTTTTGGAGTTGTTCTTAACAACCCAAGTTATGGATCAGCCAGTGCATAAGAATTTAATCATTTTTATTGATTGAAAGTCTTTCTTACAGTATGTACTCAGCCTGAGAAAGGACAAAATACTCTAACAGACTCTTCTGCATTACAGATCATGTGGTAAACAGGCTCCTATCACACTTTTAACTTCTGCTTTTTTTCAGCAACATCCTTAACTCTATAAGTTTTTTCCTGTGTGCAAACAGCTTTTTTATTTTTTATTTTTTGATATCTGTGCTTTATCTCCTCTGCAGATGGTTTGACCTCCACAGTCACACCCTAACCCTTGCTTCATCGATCTCTGGTCTTCCTCTTTCAGAATACTGAAATCTCAGATGTACGTGTTACGCGTCTGCAGTCTTCACAACCTCGAAGGACCGCGTTGAGGTCAGAGGTGAAGCATCCCTTTCTGCTCTTCAAAACGTGACACTCAAGAGAAATGGCAGCTTAGACCCGGATGAGTGATTGTGCATGTGTGTGCATGTGTGTTCATCTCTGTAATATGATACTGAGTAAACAAAGTGCAGTGTGTTCTGGGGAGAAATTGTTTATTTAAATTAGAGGCTGACTGGTATGTGAACATGCGTGTGAACTGCAGACTTGTGTACATTAGTGTAGTTACATATGTGTGATATTGTGAACAAAATGAGTAGATAAATACACCACTGAATAGTTGACAGTTTGACGAAAGGGTGTCCTTTCTCTGTGGAAAACCCAACTTCCTTACATTTCCCTTCCTGCGATGTGTGGCGTGTTTCTCCCAGCCTGTCAGTTTGATACACACATACGCGTGGAGTAACATAAGTGGCACACACACACACAAAGAAGCCAAGCTGTCAATCAGCATTCAGTAAGAGGCATGAAACAGACAGGCTATTCTGTCCCTTGGCACAGGCCCCTAAACTGTGGCCTAGCTGCTGTAGAGAGAGCACTGTGTGTCACACGCTACAGATACAGCCTAGCCTCTGTCATGCACAAATAACCTCTCCCTCATTCTTTCTGTCTCTCTCTCTTGCTCTTTCTTCCTGACACAAACCCACCATTCATCTGCATACATACATCTGTGTACATGTATGTATAAAGAACATTTTTCATAGCGAAACAAAAAAAAAGAAGAAATCTGTCAGGGAACTGGCTGAGAAAATCCCCTTTATTGAACATGTTCTACCCAAACAGACAGCATTTGTGTCTGTGTGTGCAGACACAATACATGTGCAACAGTTGTGACTGTGGGCACAGCATCCCCACACACCTGATTCTCAAACCTTTGGTTTGCAAGGGGCAACCTATCAAGAGAAAACAAGATTTAAGAGTGGTAGGTGGGCTAAAATGGCTCGTTTCGCGCAGAGAATGAGATCTGTAGCTACACCAAGTGTAATTATGATAATTTTCAACTGTGTCTCATGCATAGCTACTCTAATATAGTCAGAGACTAAACATATGCAGCTGGGACTGAGCATAAGAGGTGCACTTACAGTGCACTTTGGAGTATTAACATTCTTGATCAAAGCTTGGTGACAGGGTGGTGCAGTGGTTAGCATCACAGGTTTTAAAGCCGCTGGCAGACTGAGGCTTTTTGTTTTTATTGGTCCTCTCTGGTTACTCTGGCTTCTTTCCAAAGTGCAAAGACATGCATTGTTAGACTGTTTGGTGATTTTAATTTGGCAGTAATTGTGGATGTGAGTGGGAATCATTACTTTTTGTCTCTCTATCTTAGTCCCAGAATGGATTCTCAAACTGTCCAGCATGTAACCTGTCTCTCACTCACTGTCAGTGAAGCTAAGCTAGAGCCGCCCCCATCTTCAAGCGAAGATAGAGGTGGCTGTAGCTCAGGAGGTAGAGCAAACCATGGGTGAATAAGGCAAGCTGTATAACAAGCTTTGAGTGCTCAGGTAAAGTAGAGAAATGCTTTATAAGAACCAGTGCATTTACCATTTACCAGTTCCCCTACGAGCCTAAACTAGATAAAATTTCAAGAAAATTACAAATACTATCTTGGCAGTAAATGATATGATACAGTCTACACCCTAGCTTTCAATATTACTAAAATAGAAGCTATACACCAAAATTGAACAGAAATATGTGCACAAGACATGTGGTGACATACTTCTGGGAACATACAGAAGCTTCAGGCTTCCCCTCCACACCCACATGTACTGTTTACTTACTATGCTCCAGTTCCTTGATTTACTTGGTGTATGAAATTTGCATCAATTGATGTCATACTTGTTGTATTTCTGGAGCAGTGGCACTCTGGCAGCAGGCAGAGTGGCTCCTTCAGACATTACCTCACATTCAAAATCACACATGTATCCTTACTAACTGACAAACAGGCACGTGTGTTGTATGGATGCAGAAGCAAACTGTAGAAAACAGTAGAAAGAAACAAGTTGAGGCTTTAAGTCTTAACCTAAGGTGATGCAAGGGCCCATCTCCTTAATTCTGGATGCATCGCTGTGAAAAACTGAAGTTGGTCCGATGAACAGGGCGAGGCCAGGGATTAGAAGAAGTGGAAAAGGAGGGCACATGAAGACTCAGGAAAACCCCAGAATAGTTGATTTAGACTTTATTAACACTACAGCGTGCTGACACTTTAAAGAGGAAAAAGTAAACGAATTAATATATTAAAAAATGCACAAACCATCACAATGATCACATTTTATTAGCAGGTGTATCCCTTTGAAATGATACATTTGCCCGTCCACCACCTCCCAATGAAAAGAACTCCCAGTTCTTATTAATCTAACAGTCATTTTTCATTTCTCACATGGAGGGAAACTACAGCAGCCTGGCTGGCACTGACCTTCAAGTAAAGTCTTCCAACTCACACAGAAGCCATAATGAGGCTTTTCCTTCCAGAGGCTTTTCTGCAGTCACTCCCCAAACGACCGCAGGAAATGGAATCTTCTGAAAGGATCAAAACAAGTCAAGAGTTGTGAATAGTTTGAGTTTCCGATAAAGACAATGTGCCAGATTCCAGCGCCTTCAGGGACATAGACATATCACAATGAATCCTCTGTGTGTCTAAAATGGAACACGCCCACTTGCGCGCGCGCACGCACGCACACACTCAGAATATATATATAGTCTTACGAACCACTCAAATACACACACAAAACACACAGTGTTTATTAATAACTGGGAGATCCTGGGAAACAGTGAAGTATTGCAGTGAGTTTTTTTTTTTTTTTGTGGAATCTTTTTTATACCTGTTAGTCAGGGCTTAGTGTGGTGCATGTCTCTGCATATCCTGAACTCTAGGTTTAAGTTTGTGTGTGTGTGTATAGTCCTCTAGGCTTCTAATTTTAACAGACCCTTTGTTTGGGGCAAGAAGGTAATTGAGAAACTCTGTTTCTGCCTGTATGTAGGTGTGTTAGTGTGTGCCCAGGGTCAGGCAGCCCATTAGCAAGACCTCCTCTCCTCTGATTGCCTCCTTTCAGCAGCCAGTTTGACAGCTCTGTAATCTACAGTTACTCAGTGGATTCATCATTGTAGGTCTGTTTGTGCATGGGTGTACACGAGTGTGTGCATGTGCATATGCACAGAGTATGTGTGTGATGGCTGGTTGCTAGGACAAGTCACAGATTAACCACTATATTTCCTTCTCCTTATTCTTGTTGGTCATAAATATGTGTGAAAACTCGCACTGAGGTAAAAGAGATAAATTCATGACGCACAATTCATGACAGTTAAATACACGTTGTGTTAAACTGTGACATAATGTGTTTTAAAGACTGTGGGATTCAGAAATTTAGCAAATAGAAATTACTTACCTGTAGAAGTTACTGGCAAAAGCCACTATAGGAGCAAAAATGGAAAACATGATGATATCCAGCTGTAAAAATCCAAAGCTGTTGCCAAGTCAAATTGAAAATGTCTTACTTCATGCTGTTAAGTACACAGGTTTTCATCATATATGACATTTTATGTATTTAATCTCCAAAACGGCACAAATATGGAAAGATCTTTTAATGGGTGTTGATTTGCCACTAGAAAGTAGAGAACATCTGACATGTAGGATACTGCAAAGGTTTTAGCTGCTATAGGTGAAGTGAGTAATGCTCATCAATTAAGAAAATGCATTTGCTTTTAAAACATCAGGTTAAGAAGCTGCACGTATTTTGGAACTCGCCACCATTCTTTTGTGCATTAAGGCTTCCTCGGTATCCTCAATGACTTGATGATGTTGCAGTGTACATGTATGGTCATTTTGTTTCATGCAACTATGATGGGCCCTATTTTTATTTTATTTTATTGTATACTTCATCAATTTAAAAGTCTCACTGAAATTATAAAATATCTTTTCAAGAATGACCTGGCCAAGAGGGCAGCAGAAATAACAATTAATAATGTACTGATTATATGTACCTAAATATTAAGATCAAAATAGTTACAAACTAATTTCAGTGCAGCAATCACAAAACTAGTCTTTTCTTGATGCATTTGCACCTACTCACACCATTTTCCTCCAACAGTAACCAGTCTTGACAATTTCACATTTTTGCTAGCGAATACATTCAGATAGCATGTAGGAAAAAATGATGAGAAGATGCTATATTTCCTGATATCTTCCCATTAGTCCCATGCAGTCGCCTGAAATGTTTGGTCTGGAAACAGGAATCACACCGCAGAATGAATTAGTATTCTGGGACCATTTAAAAGTCTCCCTGATTGGATCCCTTGATGGGTAAAAATCACATCCAAGCACTGTGCATGGCGGCTGCAAATACATGGATTATCTTAAATTTACTTACATTAACATGTATCTAAATTTAAAGATGCAAAAGCATGACTTATCTCCATGTTCTCAAGGCTTACAGGACACTCACATAGTCTTGCTCTTTCACACACATTCACGTACGCTACACTTAGAGTTGGGGGTAGTGGTTGGCAGAAAGAGAAGTCAGCTTTAAAGAGAATGCTTTCATCTTTCCCACAAGCAGGCTGAGAGTCATCTTATCTCTGAGGCTTGGCCGGGCTATCTAGAGTAAACCACAGAGTCTGCAGAAAAAAAGCTAAAATTGATGGTGCAGTCCAGTTTCTCCCTGTTAAACATTAGTCCCAGGAATTCCCCTTGGCTTTGTGCACATGTGCATGTGCGAGTGTGTGTATGTGTGTGTGTGTTTGGACCAGGTTGTTTCAGTGTTGTGGGGACGCACTTCTGTTTACACATTCACTATTTGGCTGCATTTGTTTCTTATGACGACAAAAAAAGCAAGTCCCCGTAGCTTAGGTCAGTATATTTTTAGGTTTTAAGCTTTTTTTAAAGTTATTATAAAGGCAATGGTTAAGCAAGGAGTAGTTATGGTTACGGTTAGACTCTCCAGGAAATGAATGTAAGTCAGTGCAATGTCCTGGGTTATGTGCACACAGAGTGTGCGTGTGTGTTTGTAAGAGAGAGAAAGAGAAACACAGTACTTACACCATCAGATTTCTCAGAAGATAGCACCTGTTCTGAAGAACAGGGAAATAGCATTCCGGCAGTCTTTGTGTTTGAGGAAGGTTAAGACCAAAAAAAAAAAAAACATCTGAAAGGAATACCATACGTGCAATGCATGTCATCCCAGGAAGTCACATACCAGTGTTTTGTAAAATGCTGCCTTTGTCTCACAATTATCAAACTTTGGGAGTAACAGCCTCAAATCACTGATGTAATGCATAATGAACCACCACCAGAAGACATCTTGTGTATAAATCTGAATTTTACGCCCCAGGAATGAAAAATGAAAATAACAGGAAAAGAAAGATAAATATAGAGGTGGATGATAGATAACCTATGAAAGAATCTCACACACTGCTCTACCATGATCTCCATGAAGAAGACAGCAGGCCTTTACCTGAAGTGAGCATCCACCAAAACAGTGGAATCTGTTAAACACAACACACTCAAATACATGTGCGTGTACCAGCAAGCCTAAACTCCTCACCTCTCCACATACACATAAAACTAAATTTGCATACACTCCCAGATTCTTAAGTGCGACTTTTTCTTTTTAAATACTTGATACAGATAGAAAGGTACATCCACAATTCCAAAAAGTTGGGACATTGTGTAAAATACAAATAAAAACAGAAAGCATGAAAGGAAAATGTTTGTTTGATGTTGAAACACATCTCAGAAAAGAGGGGTACATTAGTGCACATGGAATTAGCACCTTGCACATCTGGAAAGGCACCGTCAATGCTCAAAAACATATAAGATGTACGTGCTGCCATCCAGGCAACATATTTTTCAGTAACACAATGCTAAACCATGTACCCCAACTATCACAACAGTATGGCTTTGCAGTAAAAAAGTCCAGGTGACGAACTAGCCTGCCAGCAGTCCAGATTTTTCATGGGTTAAAAACATTTGAAGCATCATGAAACAAGAAGTACAAAAAAGAAGATCTAGGACTTTTGAGCACCTAGAATCCTCTATCAGATAAGAACAGGACAACATTCCTCACCCAAAAGTCTGGCAACGGGTCTCCTTAGTTCCCAGATGTTTACGGAATGTTGCTAAAAGTAGAGGGGATTCCAACCAGTCATAAACATGACCGCTTCCCAACTTCTTTGACACATGTTGCTGCCATCAAATTCAAAATGACCTAATATTTTTCTTTAAATGGAATATTTACTCAATTTAAACAACAGATTTGTTTACAATGTTCTGTTGTGAATAAAATACAGGTTTATGAGATCTCCAATCATTGCATTCTATTTTCATTTACGTCCCAACTTTTGTGGAGTTGGGGGTTGTACCTGACATCTGACACAACAACTTTTATAAAAGTCTGCAGGCTCAACCCGTTCATTTTCCCAGGACTCTTTCAAAACATTGTTTTCTCCTCTTGACAGTTAGTAGTGTGTGTGAAACAAACCGCCTGTTTCAGCTGGAGACTGTAGCGTCAGAGTCTGTTTTATTTTGCTATATCCTAGCAACAGAGCTGTTTCTGCTTACTTCTCTCTCCACCCTCTGGCCCGAAATCCTCTAGGCTGCTCTTCCACGTGTGTGTGTGTGTGTGTGTGTGTGTGTGTGTGTATGTGTGTGTGTGTGTCACACATCTGCTTTGCATTGTGCAGGATCTCAGTGCTGACTGCTCTCTAAGCCCATGATCCTGTTATAGCAAGCCAGCGAGACAGAGAGGCAGCGAAATGGTGGAGATTGTGGTGAAGTGGGTGTGAGGGGTGAAGATGGAGAAAGAGAAATCAAAGAAAGGGAAAGAGATAGAGAGGAAAATGAGTGCTACAATAAAGGCAGGAAAGCTGGGGCACGTGAACAAAGAATGTGACTGCTTCATAAGAGAAGGGGAAAAAAGAGCTGAGGGGAGAGGTTTAATATGGAGCTATAAAAGTTTTCCAGCGCTTGCTTCATGTGAGCAGCAGAGGTTTCATGCTTTGCCTCCTGCAGGGCTGGATGAGCTGTCGGGCGGGGCTGGCTCACGCTGTTCTTCTGGTCTGGACCAGTGTTTGGTACACAAGGTGAGGCTCAGAAAGCATGATCAAGGCCAGGCTAGGATGGAGATGTCTTACCACTGCCAGAATAGAAGAACAACAGAAATGGAAAGCACTTGGATGAAAAGAGAGGTCACTGGGTTCGTTTGGCTGTTCCTGTGTGCCTCCATCACCTCTTAATCTTTGTCTCTCCTCGGTCTGCCCTGTTATTCTCCGCTCCCTCCCTCAGTATCACCTCACTCCTATGGGCATTTCCTCATCTTGATAGCCCTCTCGCACCAATGCCAACTAATTATTGAGCATCACTTTGTGATTATTTATTTCGCGCATAGGGAGTGTTGAGCCAGAGCAGTGGAGAAGAGGTGAGAGAAAGAGTGCAGCTTACATGAGGAATGGCTGGAGTCAGTTCTCTGTTGCAGTGAAACATTTGGCAAGGGCACTGAACAGTCAAAGCTTAAGAGCTGCGTATGAGTGTGTGTGTGTGTGTTTGTGTGTTAAGAGAGAGAGAGAGAGAGAGTAGTGAGTCAGTTTGGCATTAACCCAGAATATCAACTATAGGGTGCTTGAACTTTGAAGAACCAAGATGCAGCCAAGAGAGCATTGTGCACTCGTAAAAATATTATAAAACAGCGGCGGTGTGTGTTTGCATCTGTGTTTTGTTTTTATCACTTGCATGTTCTGTGTGTATATGTGTGCATGTAAATGTATGTTTTTCAGCTAAACCAGAGGCTTTTCAATCAAACTACAAAGAAGAAGGGAATGCCAAGAGAGCACTTTAGCCTTCAGATGAAGGGTGATTAGAATAGACCCACAATTACTAGAGAATTCTTTCACTCTGTAACCTCTGTCGGAAAAACACTGATTGTGTGCACACATGTGTGTCATTCATCTATCTACCAAACTCTGAGTCACATCTTAAAATCTATGTACGCACTCTATAAATGTCATGTCACGTGTCATCAGTGTGTTGCTGCTTTCATTTACACGCTGACACATGCTGATACAGACCTCAATGCCTCAAAACTTGAAACTTGATACAAGCGAGGCAAGAGTCTACTTTTTGTTAACTTCTTTTGATCATTGTGCATACTTAAACTAATCATAATTTGTGTGTGTAACGTTTTTTGTGCTGTCTTTTGCACATTAAACTTTACGCCTTTAAGATAATCACACCATGCAGCTAAAACAGGAAAGTGCTATAAATCTTTGTAGTAGTCTTTACTACAAGTAAGCCTTTAGCAACCACAACTGACTTGCAACCATTTAACACCTAGCATCCCAGTAACCACATAGCATGTGAAGCAAAAAATTAGGTAGCACATCAAGAAATATTTTACTGAGGCAGAAAGTCTATGAATAGTTTGTTTAAAAAGCTATTTTTTTTCTTTAATTTCCTGTATCTTCCCCTTTACACCACCATACTGGTTTTACTTTATGAGATCACAGCTGGGTCAACAAAAACATTACTGGAGAGATTGTCTCTGCTCCCCCTGACTTAACAGGTCCAGAAAACAAGCTGTCTGAATGCATGTATGTATCCAGCTGTTACTGCCTGTCTGTTTAAAGCTCTAACTATTACCTAATGGAAAAAAATGATCTGGTATCCACTAATGTGAATTTTTTTGGTTTCATGTGCACACACACACACACACACACACACACATGGATCCTGTTAGTTTCCAGGTGGAGGGGGAGTTTACAAGGTCTAGTTCAAGACCAAAATCTGGTCCTTGTCCCTTCTTGACCTCCATGCACACACACGCACATGCACACGCATACACACACACACATGCACATATTCATACACATTCATCACTGGCAGGCTAAAGGCCTGTGGGCAGTAATATCAGAGACAGTTGGTGTTTTTGCAGCACTTAGTGTTGCAGTATTCCCTTACCACGACAACATCCAATCACCTGCCAGCTCCTGACCCTTGACCTATGATACAGAGCTGGGGATAGAGAGGAATAGACTGCATACCACTGTGGGACAGGGTGGTCCACAATCCACGGAGTTGCTCTGGTTTGCCTCCAAGCAGGGAGACCTCAACAAAGCCTGTAACCTCTCAGCTAACACAAATGATTAGAGCGAGCAAAGAGAGAGCAGCTATTAGCTGTTCATCAATACACTACATTAGGCTGGTACACGAATCACTATCTTTTCATTACATATGTGGACAGATAAGCCTCCCTGAGGGACTTCCCCTACTTTCACTCCACGACCTCTGAATCTCACATACTCCTCATCATCCTATCTGACTCCTCCGCCTCCCCTAAACTGAAACCCACCAAACGTCTTCTATCAGTGCATCTTCTCACTTTCCTTTATCTATGCCTTCTTTCAATACGATTTTTTTTCAGCCAACCGTCATCGACTTTTTTCTCAAAACATATTTGACGCAAACAAGAAATCCCAGCAGTAGTTTTGGTACTTTGTCCCACTCTGTACATCAAAAAAGGTTCTAAGAAAATAATACAAATTGGATTTCAGGTAATTAGTTTGATAGCTCGCCTGTTATGCAAGTCACTAAATTCAACCCAGCCTGACCTTTAATACTTTGTCCATTTTCTTGGTATCTAACTACTCAGCACTTTTCCTTCACCTTCAAAGTTTTATTTACAGTTTTACATCTAATCTCTAGATTTCATCCTTCCACTCTTTTCCGCTATTTCCATTTACAACAATAAACAAAATGGAAGCCAGGCACCTTATGGGATGGGTCTTGTACTGTAAGCAATTACTATGAAATCAGCCTTTTTATTTAATTATTCATATACCCAGGGGCATGCACTAACCCAATTTGGCCCTGTGTTTTATAAGAGACTAGAGAAGCACATCACTTGGTGGGCACAAAAATTCATTAGCCACTAAACACCAATGGACAATAGTTTGTTTTGATAGGAAAAAGACACCATACGTGTGTATGTGCATGTATATGCATGTGTGTGCCTGATGGGAATCAAGCTAAGAAAGCAGAGGGAAAGTGATGATTGAATTCTAGGCCATACTCATGACTCAGTACTTTATGGGGAGCAAAGCTCCTTCTCAGAACCACTAAGTGGAAGAAGTAAATGTGCTTTACTGTGTGTGTGTGTGTGTGTGTGTGTGTGTGTGTGTGTGTGTGTGTGTGTGTGTGTGTGTGTTCTGTATCCTCATATGCAGTCTTGTTTACTAGCACAGATTTTTTTTCAACCATAAACAAACATCTCACCATCCTGGGTACTTTTCTTCCAGTAAGCTTCCATATTAAATGTCTCACTATTTCCTGTCATACGGAGGCAGATGTTGCCAGCAAAAGTGTGAGAAGGAAACTCATCACTTACTTCTTATCGTTCATTTCCAGTCACAAAGCAGTGAAAAGCTTCCCTATAAAGGCCAAGTGCTGCTGCTTCTACATTCCCATTTTCTATGAATTGTATTGAGCTGTTCCGGCTAATAGAACTGTCTACTGTCTAGCCTGGGTGTCAGTTTGTAGTCAAATATGACAAATAAAGATTAAATTCGGAGAGAAATATAAAACTAACATATCCGACACCCCCAACTGGTACATCTTTAGGTGTCGGGTCTGGTGGATTTCCTCCCCTTTTATTAAAATATTCATGTTATGCATGTGCATATGCAGTTTTTATACGGCATACACTTTATTTGTCTTTGCAAAGGAAAGATTCGAATGACAGAGCAGAGTTAGCTATTCAGCTACGAATCATAAGGTAATGATTATCAGTGAGGTACGCAATGTACCGTCCTCATCTGGTTATATGTCAAATAAAGCCTTTGTGTTTTGGAGAGAGCTTTGCATGGGGTTGGGCTGCCACCCTAAAAGCAGCAGCTGTCTGTCTGATGGCCTCACACCCTGGCTCCATGTCCCCAGCCCGGCGTGTCACAGGGCTAATAGAGGCTAGCTGGATATAAGTGAAGGATTAAGCACCTGGACTTCACACAAAGCAGTCAGTCTGACTCGACATGAGATGAATGTCATCACCTGGGAGGGTGATGAGATGAATGACAGAAGTGCTGCTGAGCTGAGAGCAAAAAGAGGAGGAGAAACCGGGAGTGAAAAAGGTATGATACAGAAGTGTGCTTTCTGTCAAAACCAAGCGGAGGAAGGCAGTTGTAGAAGGAGGTGAGATGGGTCCATGTCTGCAATGCCTGTGGAAGTAATAAACTCTGATGTATAGTTGGCCATCCATCAGCTCTGACATTAAACAGAACATGTGAACACAAGAAAAAGTGAAATGGGAGCAGAGGAAAGGAGAGCAGGAAAGGGAGGGAATCCTCTGTATTTGGCAGCACCTTGTGAATGTCGTCAAGCCGAGGATCGCACTTCCGTGTCAGAGTCTGGGCCTGCGGTCAAGTTCAGCAACATGAGGTTCAGCATTGTCACTCACTGGAATATTAGTTGCTGTCACTTTGCTTGCCACTCCTTTAGCTTCTTTTCCGCTGACCTGTCAGGCTGCATCCCTTTTTGCTTTCCATAAACTTTGTACCTTGACTTGTTAGGCATGCGATTTTGTCTATTTACTGCAATAAATAAGACAAAAAGTTTTTTCTAATGCTGCTATCAGCAGAACTACTCACTATTATAAAGTTTAACACTGGTTCTTAACATGTGGAAATTTTGCAGTTATACTATATGCATACTGTATGCATACACAAGGTTGTTTTGTGTATTAAACTTTGCTGTGTTGTTGACTCATGCAACCATCTCAACCTCGTCTTTACACAAACTTTGTTGCACTATAAATAGCAATATGTCCTGCAGCTGGTAGAGAGCACTTGAATGTTAAAATGTCATTATGCTGAAATGACTGATAAGGTATCTTTTTCTTTTGAAAACAATGACTGTTGCTTTCACAGAACAAGACAAAGAGTCACAATCTGCCAAGCTTGCTTATATGTGAAACAATTTTTTGATACAATCCTTTTTGAGCTAATGTTAAAATGCATAAAATAGCATTAAAACATCTTTTGAGGTAATGGTAATGTTTACCATGTTCACCACTCTATCTTTTTAAGCTCCCTAATATTTGTTTTTTTTTTTATGAAGGCTAAAATGGCGCAAAAAAAAAAAAAAAAAAAAAAAAAGAGAAAAAGGAAAAGT
>VUQG01044419.1:5900-16567 GCA_015106755.1 Etia nguti
CCCAGATTACTATGAGTCGCGAGGCTCCTGACTGCGGTAGCCGTAATGCTCAGACAAGCCATCAAACTGTGCGGCTTCATAGCTTAGCAAAGTCCTACTAAAACATTTTTTGACAGATTTTTGAGCGCCGTGTACCACATAAAATCAGTTCGAGGTCAGTAAACACAGCCAGAATTCATAGATAAGGTGCACCAGATTATAAGGCGCACTGACGATTTTTGAGAAAATTAAAGGATTTTAAGTGCGCCTTATAGTGCGGAAAATCCGGTAGTTTAGATGAAGATGAAAACAATCCATCACACGAGGACGCGAGAGTGAGGGAAAACTACTGGTGTCTATGCGTCTACTGCTTGCCAATGGCAACGGCAACTGAGAGCGTTTGTTGTAAAGAGCTCAATTTTATGGCAGCAGCTATCCATGATATCGCATAACCGCATGATAAAAACATTAATAGAATTCTAATTTTTATTATACAGTGAAATTATGAAATCGTTATTTTTACAGATTCTCCATGCCACACAGTGCACCAAAACTTTGAAACGGTATGTCTTAATCCAGATGTTCTTTGGGCAACCCTTGTTAGCTTCCATGACCGGTATAGTGCTGGTCTACCAAGTCGTAACCAGGTCACTAATAGGCAAGTTAATTAACACCGTCGCTACACTATGAAAAACAAAACAGGTTAGCTGAACAAAAGCGCCTATACTGCCGACAACCAATACATGTCATCGTCGCAGAATGCATTGTGTGCGAAAAAAAACATGGCCACTCCCACAACTCCAAAAGAGTTTTAAACAACAAAGATTTAATGAATAACAAAAAATTGTAGTTATTCTCAAGTATGTTTTTATGTAGTGGATATAATTTGTAACATATTTAGAGTAACTTGTCATAATATTCAGGGTTCCTTTTAAACAAGCAGCAGTTTTTTTTATGTGCATTAAAGCTATATAAAAATTTAACAGTGCAAATGCAAATTCCTTGCTGACAGTTTAACCAGAAGGCATTTCCAGTGGAAATTGGCCGACATATCCTGAACCATGTATAATATCCACAAAACTTAAAAAGAGGTTATACACACAATATACAGTAATATTATGTTGAAGCACAGTACGTATTACTCCGCGAGGCTCCTGACTACGGTAGCCGTAATGCTCCGACAATCCATCAAGCGGTGCATGCTTTAGGGCAGGGGGGTACTGTGTGATTGACACTTCTGGTGCCCCTTGGTCTTTCAGTTAGCCCCTCCCCTCACTCTGCACATGTGGTTTTGAAACTATGTCATTAGGGCTGTTCGATATAACGATATATATCGGATGACGATACAAAAACATCTATCGTTTCATTTCACGCTATCGTTTGTTTCGTTGTGTCGCAAAATAAACTGTTTACAATATTTTTTCATGGTTTTGATGGCACTGTAGCAGCTATATTAATTTCTCAAAGTTCTCTCTTTCTCTTGTATTTTATATAACCAAACTACGGACGGACAAGCGCCTGTTTTTATACGTTGTCGTTAGCAACAACGACAGTAAACCCAGCGTGTGGCTCCACCTTTCACAATAAAGCTCAAGGTCCTGTTGAGGTTTTTCAAAATAAACTGAACTGATGACAAAATACATTATTCTCAAACATCAAATTTCAAAATATGCATCAAACAAATGACCTCAAATAAAAACACGAAGGAACTATAAAGGCACTTAACTTGCTTTACCTTACCAACCATCTACCCAAGAATCACATGAAAGAGTATGGTGAGAGTTTATGGATGAGAAGCCAAAAAGAGCCGTCAGGTGCTCAAAATAAACCTTAGACTCAAACGTTAGAACAGGCTTTTCCCCGCAGCACGCCGTGTGATAAATACTCACAAAGAAAACGGCGGGCGTTACAACTTATGTTTAAAAATGTATCGTTTCATGCATCGGTTAAAACACTTGACTCCAGGTACACGACGACCAGCTGGAAACACTAAACGCAAGTTGCCCGAGATTCACAGAATTTACAGAAAATGTTACATTTTTGTGATTTATATCGTTGTCGGGACGATAAATGTCTTATATAGTGGGATATGAGATTTTGGTCATATGGCACAGCCCCACTGTAAGCTAGCTATACTGTTAGCTTATAGTGTTTACTTTTTAATTAATTTAAAAAAAGAATTTAGATAAAGTGTTTATCCGTTATCTTTAGCAGTTGGTTTAGCAGTTTTGTTTTTACCCCTCAGCTGTAAAAGACCAATGGGGTATTGTCATCACCCTGCTGGGCAGGAGGGCGGACGCTGGGACTCGTAAGGTTGTGAATGCGATAACTCGAGAATGAGGCGACGTAGGAGCTTCAAATTTATACCATAGGTGTGTACTAGGAGGCTGAGGGGTAGCACTGGTGGTCAGCAGTAACAATTTCAGCTACATTTAGCAAGTCATTTTAACAGCACAGGGGTGTTAAAATGCGTAGCCGGGGCCCTTCTGTGTAAAGTTCTGTGTATGTTCTCCCAGAGCCTGTGTGGGTTCTCTCTGTGTAATTTGGCTTTGTCCCACAGTCCAAAGACATACATATTAACGGTAATTTATACTTTGGCAATGAATTTAAGTAGAGCCTGGGTTGTAGTTTATGCAAGTGGCCGTTGTGGGAATTTATGCCTGTGCGGGCTGTGTCGATGGCGGTGTGTAGTTACTTTTCCAGGGGGGGGGTGCATGGCAGGTTACAGTGGAGGGTGTCAGAAGGCTACAATGTGCCTGTGTTGTGGATTTATCACAGTGGAATAAGACCTCTGTTAGGGTGTTCTGGTGATTCTCAGTTGGCTGTGGGTGTGAATGTGAGCGATTGCTTTTCTCCCTCTCTACCCCCTGGTTACTGTAGAAGTGCTCCCCTGCCAAGTTGTCATTTCTGGCCTTTCTTTTATTTTTATGTCTTATTTCACCTGGAAGTTAATCTCCATACGATTATGCCTTGAAATTATATTAAACCCAGACAATAAATATGTATTTTATATAAGCTCCACAGCGGTAGAGGTGAAAAAATTCTGGGAGGACTTTCTTGATTTCCTTAAACTAGTCAAGTAAGCAAGTATTTTTGAAAAAATCTCGGTGTTAATGATGTGCTAAATTACCGTTACATGTATCTGTCACTATGTTTTTGGGTTTTATTTAGAAAAATGGAGCCAAGTAATCAGAAAACGAACTGATGATAATCAAGTGCATCCCTACAGTGTCTGAGTCTGCTTATTAGTTTTAGCTTTCATGAACCAAAGATGTAGTGCATACATGTAATATAAAGCTCTGTAACGGCTACTGTGACTTATCAAAAGCCAGTTAGTGCCCGTGATGGTTGACCTGTAGCCGAATAACGTGCCATGCAGATCTAAGCGGCCGTATTCTTGGCAGCGAGGAGTGTTTTTCATCATTAGCACGTCCCGTTTATGTCCTCTGGCTCTGCGTAGACTCTTTAAGACGTTGCAGTGGGTTCGCTGTTTATGTCAAACAGTCGTTGATGTTTTTACTGCCAGCCAGAGAGTCTCCTTCAGGCCTTGAGGTTAGAGTGCTATTATGTCCACTTCCTCCTACAGAAGTAACAGACCAATCACAACCTTCTGATCATTGACTTTCTCCCTCCTACACGCCTCGGCGCTCCAATCGTGATTGAGAAAAACAGGTCTTCGTCCATGTGCAGACCTCCCACGGTCTACTCGAGGTTGAGCTCATTCGGGCAAATTTCCTCTCATAAACTGCCCCAGGATCAGAGGAGGAGGCTGTAAACACACAGAGAGACAGTTTTTTGAATTTTTACCATGCAGGAACTGGAGAGACGCATCCTACGTTTGGCTTTAGGAAGTAACCGCCACATGCTGGCCTACCTGTAGACCACAGCATCGTCCTTTAATAGGTTTACTGGGAAGGATGTGTTTGTGTGTGTAAAAGGTGTCTGGGGGACAAACAAGGGCAGGATGGAGGTGGTTTCCAACTCAAGAGTTGCGTAAGGTATAAGCCGCAAGGTTTAAGTGTTTGTGAAAGACTCGCTTAATTGGCCGATCCTGTTTTGAGGAGCAAATTCATTTAATGTGCAACTTTAGCTCATTTCCTGTCTGTTCACAAGAGAAGGACATTTAAATATTTTTTTGTCTCACACTGACAAAATATTTCAGTTTAGAATATAGTTTTTTGGGGGTTTCATGTTACTTATACTACTTGGGATCATTGCTGATGTGTGAGACGGAGAAAACAGTAGAACTGTGTAGGTGAAGGTCTTTCTATGTCGTCCGTGATGAAAAGAAAGAATGAAAGAGAGAGACAAGAAAGTGCCAAGATCCAAATCAGGGATAGCAGAGAGGATAGTTCCTGCTGGAAAAGTTGAAAAGGTGTTGTGAATCTCTGTTTGGATCATAAATGATTGTGTTGTCAGGAAAAGCTCCTGTTAGTCTTGAGAACACACTGTTTTTGCCTCACCTGGCTCCCGGTCGCTATACGTAGAGTAGGGCTAGGTACTGAAACCCAGTATTATACAGGCCCTGGGGCTACATTTTTAAAGACCAGTGTATGCTATCAGTACTGCTTGTGAAACTGGTAAAAAGAAGAAATACAATTTATAATTGGTACTTAAAAGTCATTTTTCACATTTTATCTGACCAGATTTGATCATTTTTTGCTATTCCTTGTCTAGAAGAGAGTTCTCTCTGGCCTTTGGGAAGATGGTGGCGAGAATTAAATGCTTTAGTGAGGTTGCACTTTATGGATTTCACTCATATTGGATGATTTAATAAATATTAATGCATTATATTTTATTTTTTATATTTGAGCATTCGCCAGACTAGTAAGAAGCATAGCTAACAGCTTAGCTGTTAAGGCTAAGTGGCTAGCTAGCATTACCTAGCATGCCTTTCCTTTGTCATAATTTTTTAAATTTCATAAGCTGTGTGCTATAATTTTGAAGGTTTGGATTATTAATAGTTACCTAACAGTTACATTAGGACTGTAGGAAACACAGTTAATACAGGTTCTCCCTTAAAATGTGCTCCTGGAGGCCACAAATTTAATACGTTTAGCCTCCTTAAAAAGCCACAGTGATGTTTTTGTCTGTTTACAAGTACAACATCTTAAAAATAGTGCTACAGTTTTTAAAAAAGAACCCTTACGGTTAGGAATAAATTAAGGTCAGCTTACGCAATAATAACTGGCAGACAAAATACTTGTTCCTGCCAGTGTTTCATACAGAGCACTGGTCAACAGTTACAGGTTAAAAAAAAAAAGAAACAAAATGATGTGACAGCAAACAGTCATAGATGTAAATGATCAGTTAAGAAATAAATAAACATCATAAATGGGATTTTCAAAGATTTTGTGGGGAAGAAAAAGCTTGTGCCTTTGTTGCTGCAAACATACTCGTAATCCTTTCTTAGGTTATACTAAATAATATCTATTTGTACAACAATTGTCACCTAGTATACGAGGACCAGACATCAGTGCGACCGCTGCTTATCTTTCCAGCTTCCTACAGTTTGATGGTGCTTTCCTAATTGGTTCGTGGCCAGAAGTGTTTCTAATTCTGGATCGTGTCAGGCTTAATGATCACACGCGGAGCTGTGCATTCGCTTTAAAAATAAAAGTTGTGCGACAGAACAGTTTAACAAACAATGCTGGCCTCCCCTCTTGTTCTTTATCAGCGCCACACACATGTTGAGCAGCTGGCGCACTGCTGTCTGCGCTCCTTTTTTTCTTCAGGCTCTCCACATGTGTGTTGGTGTTTGTGGATGCCGATGTGTATGACACAGACTGATGTTGTTGACTCGTATTATCTTGAGGTCTTGTGTTACAAGACTTCTAACCATACTTAGCATAACTAACCAGTCTCGGTTGATTTCTTGGGACGAGCCAGTAGCCATTTGCGTATCTGGGGGGGAGGTGGGTTTTTATCAGTGCTTTTTGGACAAGGACATCTGTCTGCAGAGCTTAACATTATTTCCAGCTGTTTTGTAAACTTTTGTCATAATCCCATCCCCGTAACCCTGACTTTATGCGTCTCAGTGGGTGTGCCCGAGTGCCTGTTTTCACCCTGTTATGCAGTGACTCACCATGATATTGACCTGAGAGCCTCTTTTCTCTAAGAATGCTCCCTCAGAGGGCCAAAAGTTGAACTTACCATCTGTGATCTGTTAAACTCATCACTGTAGGAGGCAAACTGCACTCCCCAAAACTCTCCGGGACTTAATGTCTTGTGGTTGTGATTGTACAAGTGATGTCTTGAATTTGCATATTTTAAATGCACAATTCTAAATTATTTAATAGTAGAGACTCTTTAAGAAATAAGCACGTGCACTCGTCTTGATAGCACTTTGGATTTCCAGCAGTAATCAGAGTCGTTGTTGGAGAGCAGTCATTCAGAATTTCTTGGCTGCACTGGGTCAGTTTGACTAAGATCCAGATCTTAATATTCAAGATTAATTTTAGTGTCATTCAAAACTATTCACAGGAGAGGTCCACAGCAGAACAATGGGATTTTGTAATAGGAGAAAATACTACAAAAACTCACAAACTGACATAATAATAATTATATAAACAGTCTGTAAATGCCCATGAATACATTCTCACAAGACACTTTATTAGGTACACCTTGCTAGTACTGGGTTGGACCTCCTTTTGCCTTCAGAACAATTTCTAGGTGAACTGTAGGAATGTTAAATTGTTGTTTTCAGAAAGTCACACGTAACCTAATTTGATGGGATGGATTCTGTTTCGACCGTTCGACTATTCCACAATCTGATTAGATCACTGAAAGAAGGGAGGGCAAGATCCTCAGAGCCAGTCAACTCTAGTACCGGGTAGGACCCACTTTTACCTTCAGAACTGCCTTTATATAAAAGTTCCTCAGAGATTCTGGTCCATATTGACATGACAGCATCACACAGTTGTGCAGTTTTGTTGGTGACACATCCATAATGTGAATCTCCCGTTCCACCACAAAGGTGCTCTATTGGATGGAGACCTGGTGAATGTGGAGGCCATCTGAGTACAGTGTGAAATGGTGCTCAGCTGGCACTAAGGGGCCCACAGTGTGCCAAGAAAATATCCCCCACACTGTCACACCAGCAGCCTGAACTTTTGGAACGTGGCAGGATGGGCCCATGCTTTCATGTTGTTTATGCCAAATTCTGACCCTACCATCCGAATGTCACAGCATAAATCGAGACACATCAGACTAGACAACATTTTTCCAATCTTCTCAGTTCTGGTGAGTCTATGTGAATTGTAGGCAGTTCACACTGACTCACCAAAATTGCCACGTCAGTTTCCTGTTCTTAGCTGACAGCAGTGGCACCCAGTATGGTCCTCTGCTGCTGTAGCTCATCTGCGTCAAAGTTGGATGTGCTGTGTGTTCAGGGATACTTTTCTGCACATCTTTACTGTAGTGGGTTGTTATTAGAGTTACTAATTGCCAAGTCTGGCATCAACGAGGCATTTTCACCCAAAGAACTGCTGCTCATTGGATGTTTTCTCTTTTCTGGACTATTCTCCGTCAACCCTAAAGATGCTTGTGTGGGGAAATCTCAGTAGATCATCAGCCCGTTTGGTACCAACAACCACGCCACGTTCAAGTCACTTAAATCACCTTTCTTTCCCATTCTGATGCTCATTTTGAACTTTAGCAGGTCATCTTGATTATGCCTACAGGCCTAAATACATTGAGTTGCTGCCACATGATTGAAAATTAGATATTAGTTGAACAGGTGTATGTAACAAAGTGGCTGGTGAGTGTGTTGCTCACACTCTGATAGTATAAAAACTAACACTCTCTTATTGTGAGTGTATGTCAGCAGATGCGTTGCTCGCCATCAGCTACGTATTTACTGGCAGCACTATGCCAATATTGGTGCTTTTAGCATTAAAGTAATACTAAATGTGAACATTTCCACCGATAAAGGCAAATATCACAACTCGCGTGCAGAAGACCAAATAATTTCACAAGATTAACGATTAGAACGAGCATTTAATAAGTCATGAACTAGAAATGCCAACTGAAAACCTGAAGTTATCCATCATAAGATAAATCTTGTGCTTTAGGGATTTCTTCCAAATCCTTCATAAATTTATGTGCACGCTTTCATTTTACATTAATGTAAATCTGGTGCTCCGGGGATGCACCCTGCTAACAAGTTTCATACCGAGCTGTCACGCCATCTTCATCATATGGTACATCTTAGCACAATGACAAGTAAAAATGTGTTTCTTCTCCCAAAATGGCAAGATAAGAAGCGGTAAATTTGCTGTGTAGTTGCATTAACTAGTATTTTTGAAGTTTTAGACGTTATGGCTCCTGTATACTCCAGAACAAACCTTTGGAGTGAATATCAGAAACAAGGCAGACTCAAGCCGGACCTTTATCCAAGTGTCTTGAGGGATGGCACAGGGTGTCGTAACTATCCAGCTATTAGATTCTTTTGGGGTCTTCGGTGACTTGCAGCAATATACTGACTATCACTAAATGCTTGAATTAGAACTATGCTGATGGCAGAGCATTGTGCGCATATTAGGAGCCTGCTAAAATTCATTTAGGGTGGAAAAAACCCAGATTGATATTCAGCATGCGGAGGCTTTCGCTGAAGCCAAACATTTAAACATGGAGGTCAGGCACTTTGGTGATTGCTCAAGTGTTTACAGGATCCTCGCCTTATCCCAAGTCACAACTGACCGTGCCCACGCTCGTCTGGTGTTGGAGGCCGAACACTTTTGTGGCTCCAAGTTAAAGTCAGAAATAGAATCAATAACTCGATGAGGAGACAGTTGGGACTTGAGAAATAACAAAAACATTAAGATACTGTGAAAATATTGTGAATAGAATTTCAGCATTGCTCCACAAGCAGCCCGCCGCATGTGGAAAAGTAATGGAGGAAAAAAAAGCGTTCCCATTTCCTCCAGTAGTACGTAGCACCTCGCTGTATACTTATGAGTATAAAACATGTACGTACATGTATAAAGCGAAGGTTTTTTGGGTTTTTTTTTTCTTCTTTTATATACCTGCCTTGTGCAGTTGGTGGGGGGTGTAGGAGTCACGGTACCCCGCCCCGTCTCACTCCGTACGGGCGCCAACCACAGGAATGCAAGTCACCGTCAGGAAGCTGTAAAGTGCTGACGCGGAGGTCAGCGAGCGTTTACACACATGTGGCTTTACTTTCACAGCTCCACCATTCTTCTTCTCCTTCATCTCCACACCTTATCTTTCTCCTACCCCCTCCCTCCTGCCCCTTCCTTCTCTTTATTATTCCTTTTCTTAGAGTGAAGGTCCACTACGGTGAGTTAGTGGTTGGGGGTTACACTGTAGGACGTCGGCACAGGATTAGGCTTTTTTCTAAGTTCTGCCATTTCATAATAGAAAACTATAACAAGTCACAGACAGAGATATATCTTGAAACCCTTAAAACAATGGCAGCTGAAGACCCACTCAGGTGGGAAAGTGTTAATATAACCATAAAAACTAACAATCAGATAGCGAAGCAGTGTTTAAATTCAAACGTTGATTCAGGATGTTCTACTTGGCCCTATGAAGGCAACAGTGAAGATTGATGATAGATCGTATTGGCAGCATCGGCTGTTTTCATCGCTTGAAAATGTTGACCATCTGTTGCAGGAGAAAATGGCTTTCACGCAGTCTAACATGGAAAACAGCTCTCAGCGCCACTGGATGCAAGAAAAAGTATTGGAGAGCATTTGTTAAAGTGATCTGTACTTAACAAGAAACTCTAGTTTGTTTTTGGTGGTGTGCTCGCAATCGCATCGAGTGTCGATGTATTGTGTAACGTAGAGGATTTGAGAGGTCGGTTAAATGAAATTCTGAAGTACCGCTCGGCTGTGAAAAAACAGTCACGATTCTGAGAAATGTTTTATTCGTGGACGTTTTGCTGCAAATCAAGTGCAGACATTCAGGGTCCCCACATACTGAATTCCAGTGTCCAACCTGTTGATTATGATTTTTATCAACTGCTGCGATGGTGGTTGGGATTTCTAGTGTAGGAAATGCAGGATAAATGATCTGTGTCTGGAATCACAGTCAATCTAATATTCATAGTTTTTACACAGTAATGGATAGTTTTTCTAATAGGATCCACTAAGGAGCCGCTTAGTTTGTTAAAACTGTTAGCAAAGCGTAGAGTATGGCAGTGCACCAATTGGTCCTTCTCTACAGCAACCCAGGCGGTCGGTGGCAGGTTATGGAAACTTAGAATGAAGTCAATTTTAATTATGAAACAAAGAAACTAGCTAATCTAAGCTAATAAGCATTTATATTTGCTTTTACAATAGAGCCGTTCTCACGTGTAGTTAACAGTCCTTAGCAGGGATATCGCAATACTAGAATTTCAAACTCAATACCGATAAACAGGAAAACACTCAATGCCATTTTCGTTATCATCCTCCAACGACAGAAGTAATGGCAAAGAAGTCGTGTCTTGAAAAAGTGAACTTTTCCATTAATTCTCCCAATTAAATGAGATTTAACAAAATAAGCATTAAAGATTAAAGAGGTTTTACTCATTTTACCAATGCTTTAGATGTTTTGTTTACAGATCGTGACGGTAAAATGTTACAATGCGATGGATGAACATGCTAAGAGCCCAGCTTCATGTTGTAGCTGTTTTGTTTAAGTTGTATATAATTGTTTATTGCAAAAAGCTACCTTGTTAG